>ML677340.1:4362548-4475441 GCA_007922305.1 Dermatemys mawii
CTCACCCCCAACCCCCAGCCCCAGCCCTGAGCCTCACCTGGAGTCAGAACCCTGTGCCCCGTCCTGCACCCCAGTCACCCTCCTGCACCCCAACCCCCCTGCCCCAGCCCAGAGCCCCCTCTTTAGCAAAACTCCCTGCCAGAACTCACACTTCAAACTCCCTCCTGCACCCCAGCCCGGTGAAAGTGAGTGAGGATGGGGGAGCATGAGCGATGGAGGTGGGGGGATGGAGGGAGTGGGGCAGGGTGTCAGGGAAGGGCCAGGGCCTCGGGGAAGGGGCGGGGTAGATCCTAGGTTACACTTATTGAAAAAGTGATCTTAAAAAGGTTGGAGACCACCATGCTAGACAATACTGCTGAGGCTCTGGCCCACTGTATTTAAGTGTTGCCGTCTAGGTACAACACAAACCTGAGTAGAGCCATCTGCTCTCTTTGCTACACTACCAATGATGCCACCAGTGGTGAGAGAGAGATGAGTTGTCTCTCACAGTCCATTGGAAGCTGATGGGAGATGTTTCAGAAGCATCAGAATGACGCTTGGTTTTGACTTTATCCACTTGACTTTATGTTTACATTGTAATATAATTTATGATACAAAAGTTGAAATATTTTGACTGTTCTACGATAAAATATAGTGGGACATAAAAGTCAGAAAGATAATGTTGAAATGTAACATTTTGAAAGTTGAAATGAAATAGCTTTATTTAAACTAACCCTTCTGATCATTTTCTGTCAAATTTTGGTAAAGTCAGTACGTTTCCATAGCCCTCAGGTAACCAAAGAAATGCCAGGTAAAGATATTAACTTGGTAGGCTACCAGTGCTAGAGATCTCTTGGTACTAGGAGAGAAATTACTATACCACAGTTATACTTGGAACTGGCATATGCACTCCTTCTCCAATCATTGCTACCATTGGAGGTGCTGGGACCATACTGTTGCTCCTTCTGCCCAGTGGGTACAGGAAATATATCCGTGTCCACTGCCCCAGAATTGCTGCTGCTACAATTGCCCATTAATTAATCATTCTGCTGTGTTTGCATCATTACACAAGTATGAAAGTTGACTTGCTGAATGCTGTGTATTACTACCAGTGCCACAGTTACAGGTTTTACAGTCATAAATGCCATCATGGGGCCCCTGATACCTCCAGCCATCAAAGGTGGTGGGAATAAATATTAGGGAATGGTTATTCAGTCTTATGTGTAAAATCTGTTCTGCTGTCTGGGAGCTTTCCCCTGGGTAATCTGAGGGTATTACACCAGCTGTTCGGATGCAAATCCAAAATTAGCAAATAAGCGGAAAAAATAATATACATCAACTTCTGGCCTCCTGATCTATCTTGAAACATGTCACAGATACCTTGTAGCCTCTGTTGCTAATTTTTAATAGCAATCTGTGGTGACTTCCAAATAGCAGACCTCTAGGCAGAATCTCTTTCTGACTCATTAACATGCCTGCCAGTGTTCATTAGACACAGGCCCCAGGAGCCAAAACACATCAAACAAGTACGGATGGACCTTTTGGGGTTAGAAGCTGCACATTGTGACTTTCTGAGTAAAATCGGTGGATGACATGGTAGCTTGCTTCTGGCTCTGTCCTTGGGGCTGGGGAAGAAATCAACAGTGGCTAGATGGTGTCACTTACTCTGTAGCTGATATTTGGACCAGAACCAGTGCAAATCATGAGCGCAGCTCTCCTCATTTGGAAGACTTTTAGCAGCTCGGAGCATGGTACTAACAGCCTGGATGGCAGAGAGTGACCAAGAGGCACCGGCACTCAAAAGTGAGGAAGAGGTGGAACATATATTTATGTTATCTCTGGGATGGGATGTGAACCTACATCCAGCTCATGGAGTTGAGATGTGGATGAGTGGTTTTAGAACAAGGCTGTCCCATCAGTAGGGCTGCTGTGCACGATGGTTTGTTACTTGCAATCTAAATAGACGAGCCGTGGTTCTCTACTTTTTCCATACCACAGTTCCACAATACAAAGGCAGAAAGCTTTGGGACCTGCCTCTCACGTAACCATAAAAGCTCGAGGGTCATCGCCCCGCACCCTCAAATCCTGATTGCAAGCCCCAGGTTGAGACTCCCTGCAACAAAGGGAAGCGGGGGTGAGGCAAGTGGGCTCTGCAGAATGGTGAAGATGAACTGGCGTCTGGGGAGGACACTGGGAGTACACCCAGCATGCACTGGGGAAGCGCTGAGCAGAAGTGGGCGAGGGACAAGGCTTTGTGGCCACAGGTCAACTCTTTCCTGCACTGACCGTTTGCACTTGACTTGTGGCCCTGTGCCCAGGATGGCACTGTCCACACCGTGTGTTCTCCTCCCTATTTCTTGCCCTCCAGACCAGCAGGCCACTCTCCTCTCTGCTAACCAGTGCACGTGGAGACGGCCCGTTGTGGCGCACACTGCACGTGTCAAAGCTGTGCGTTCAGTGCTCGTGATTTGCCTCCCCCCCTGCCTTTGGCAGCCCCCAGGATCAAGCACCGGGAGGGGACAGCGTCTGATTTTGAACCTTGCCAGCTCTGGTCCCCAGGATCGGAACGTGCCTAGGGAAGAGCAAGAGGGTGAGGCAGCAGCATGGGCCAGAGTTTGCCGGTTGGCTGGAGGTTTGACTGCAGCTACTTTCTGGAGCTCGGCAAGCTGCTGTGTTTGTTGTTTAATATCAATCCTGGCTGAAATGGTAAGTGGCACTGTGGCCATACTGGAAACAGACTAAACAACAGGGCAGAGCAGCCCAGCCCTTTATTCCCCACCAAGAGAATTCCTTTCTACTGGAATCCTGAACTTTCCCGACCACTCAGCACCACATCACATTGTCCCATGCATCAGCACGAAATAAAGGGCATCGTTCCTCCCGTGGCCCTAGAGAAGGTGAACTTGCCGGCGGTTCAGAAGATGCACTGGCGGGCTGCAAATTACTGAGGTGGAGACAAAAGTAATTGCCTGAAAGAAGGACCCGAAGGAGAGGAAAAGGATGGATGACTAGGGGAGGACAGCTCAAAGGATGTATCCCCCACAAAAGAACAACAAGAAAGATGAGACAAAATGTCCAAACCGTGATGCCTCTGGTGAAGTTCCCATCTCTACATTAAGGGAGGCTTTTCAGACTGGCTCAGTGTTGATCTATCTCTGCTCCCATGGACGTTTTATCATGGCATTCAGTGGGAACAATTGATGACACTTACTAGTCAAAAAGGGGGCTTCTGAGCCCTCTTGAAAATCTCACACTAAGATACCTCGGTCAGTGTGCCAAGATGCTACTCCTGGCTCTAACAGTGACTCACAGGGTGAACTCGGTCAAGTCATGTTACATCAACTGTGCCTCAATTTCTCCATCTATAAAATGGGCATAATGATACTGACCTTTCTTTGGCAAATGCTTTGAGAACTTTGGATGAAAGTGCTATGTAAGAATGAAATATTATATATTTATTTATTATTATTCAGGATTTATTACGTAAACTAGACTGGTTTTCAAAAGTATTTGGCAGTTATACCTCTCATTGGCTTCAGCAGAGTTTGTCTGTGCTCAGCAGTGTCTGACCCAGGGAATTCTCCCTTGGATTTGACGCCATTCTGGCCCTTTTATGTGACCTTAAAGGACTGGGGTGTCGTTGAGGATCTTACTGTTGGGTCTTACTTCCCATAATCTAGCTAGAATCTATCTCCTGTACTGGACAGTTCGAGCTCTGGAAAGAGGCAATGAACAGTGAGTTTCTCTGCGTAGCGGATAATAGTCAAAACATCTTAAAAACGATTCATAATGAGAGGTTTGAGCGCCGCCGTTGCTACACACACACACAGACAGTGAATACTGTCATTAAGAACTCTCTGACTGACAATCTCAGCAGTTCATCATCCAGAATCACTGCTGCTGGCGGAAACAACTAGGTGCGTGGGATTTTTTAATAATACTCTTTCAAAAGTCATTTTCACGGTAAAGCGGAACAAAATAAGAGCAAGGTCCTACCGCCCCTTGTGCCGTCCGAGGAGCAAGTGTATGACTCTCACGTTGAGCAAGCACCCCCTTCCAGATAAAGGAGCTTAATGTGGAACGCAGTGTCATGCCACAGGAACTAGCAATGCAGACTAGACCTAGGCCCCATTCTCGGCCTTGACACCACCAGTTGTGCGGAAAGCTGCCATAAGGTTCCTCTGGGAGCAGAAATTCTCTGATGCTGGAGATCTGACGCAACTGGCCTCAGGGGTTGTGTCAGCTGTGGGGTAAGAGGCGAGCCAGGGATCGGAGCAGATGGGGAAGAGCACATGGCATTTGACCCATTCCCCAGCACTCCCCATGGGACCACTGCAATAGGTGCAATTTAAAACAACCCCTCAAATGCTTTAAATCTCCCTGAGGTCATTTTGGTCACCTGTCAGCATAGGGGCAGGAAAGCAGAAAGGTGGTAGAGTCACCGTCCGCCTTCTCTCACCTCAGCTGCACTGAGTGTATCTTTGGTCCAGTTCAGGTTCTATAGCCTATAAAAGCCACCAGTTGGGATCAATACAATTCCAGCAAAGGTGGGAGTGAGATGCCAACAGGCCTTGGAAGATGTGGGCTTGCCTGCCAAGTGTTTAAAAGCTGGCCTCCATTTGTGCTAGCAAACTGGTTGCATGGAATTGTCTGAAAACCTGGTTCACAAGTGCAGTCAAGTCCACAGAAGTCCAAGGGATGGTAGCGGCCGGCAGAGAACTGTGATGTGAGTGAAAGACTGCACCCACAATTACTTGTACCTGCCATCATGGGGGAGCAGAGAGGAAGGCCTAATGTGCTGCTAAAAGGGTAGCGACAGGCTGGGGCAATGCCAAATGTGTGTGGGTACAATGCAAACGTGGAAGGAATCTCCAAGGAAGTGGCATGAAACCCACTGGCTCCCCCAAAACAAAAACGTGATGGTGGCGTGACAGGGAGTTGTATCTTTGGGGGAGGGCCACACTACTCACCTAGCTAGTGTTGGGGGATGTGTAGGGCCACACTGCACTTCCCATTGGCTTTGGGAAGGGTTAGGTCTGTTTTCTGGAGAAATTCTTCTATTTGAATGTTTTGCCTTAAAACAATGTGGTCCATGGGCCCTTCCAGCCCTCTAACTCTGCTGCCTGCCGGGCTGCAGACGCTTGTGTGCTCCCACTGGTCTCGCAGGAAGTCCCTCACTGTTCTCGTGTGCGTGGTGCTTGGTAGATACGTGGTATGTGAGTGGGAGATGACTAGGAAATTGAAATCTGCTCCCTTGCAAACAAAGCACAATGTGCTGGGCTGGTGTCTGTGTGGCCCCTGCAGATTTCCAATCTGCACGCAGGCTGCTGCTAGCAGCTGATCGTTTTGCTGTAACCGCTGAGCACTGCTCAGGATCCTCTTTCTTTTTCTCCTTCTTAGCGTAGTGCTTTTAAAGGGCTTCGAACCCTTGCGTGGCACGTTCCCTGCCCTGCTGCGTTCAAGCAGCACAAAGGAAGCGGAGGCTTGTCTGCAGGTCTCTTGGCGGAGATTCGCCAGGCACCGGGGAATGCATGCGTTGGGGATGGGAGTGCAATGTGCTCTGGCAATCTCCAGCTAGTGGCTGGTCCTTTACAAGTCATTGCCAAACTGGTGCAGCTCCCACGGCTGCTCTAACCTGCATTCGGGATCAGGGGCCAGGCGGCAAACGAGGGCTCTACCGGGCCCTGTGACAGCCCCTCTCTTCCCCCAGCGTAAACTAGATGCCCAGAGAATCTGGTCTTGCTTATCTAATCCAAGGTGGCCTACTCCACCTATAACCTACAGCCTCCCTCCCTGTCCCCCTGCCTGACTCAGACCATCCTCCAAACTTCTCTTCATCATTGCCTCAGTCGCGCTGGGACTGCAGTTGCATGATATGAAGAGATATATTCTCTGTTCTCAAGGGCAGTGACCTCCATTAATTACTTTTGTGATATTCTGAGATGCACCTGAGAAGTGAGGAAGGGGCTAATGCAGGCACTAGGGATTAAGATGTACCCCAGCTCTGCTGCTTATCATTGCTTTAAAGCCTGGCCCTGCAAAAGACAGAGCAGACCAATAGGCGTGGGATGATTTTTCAAAGGCACCCAGGGCCAGATTTTTCAAGGTAGGTAGATGTCGATCTCCCATTGAAATCAATGAGTTAGGTTCGTAAATACCTTTAAAAATCTGGCCCTCAACTCCTATTGACAGTCTGCTTTGTGCCTTCAAAACTCTCCCCTGAGTCCGTCTGAAAATTCGGACTCTTTAATTTAGGGCCTCTTTAATTAGGCTTTAGGTTCCGAGTTTTGGGCACCCAGCTTTGAAAATATCAGCCCAAACCCAACAGACCTTGACTTCAAAGGGAATTGAGCTGAGGAAGGATTGACGAAAGTCTGAGTGTGGACCTCCAGATTTGGCCCCTTATAGCAGGATGGTGTTTAACCATCAGAGGAGTGAAATTCTGGAACAGTCTTCCAAGGGGAGCAGTGGGGGCCAAAAACCTATCTGGCTTCAAGTCTGAGCTTGCTAAGTTTACGGAGGGCATGGTATGATGAGACTGCCTACAATCGTATGCTGATCTGTGACTGCTAGCAACAAATATCTCCAACAGCTGGTGATGGGACACTAGAGGGGGAGGGCTCTGAGTTACTACAAAGAATTCTTTCCCAGGTGTCTGGCTGGTGAGTCTTGCCCACATGCTCAGGGTCTAACTGATCTCCATATTTGAGGTCAGGAAGGTATTTTCCCCTGGGTCAGATTGGCAGAGACCCTGGGGTTTTTCACTTTCCTCTGCAGCATGGGGCACGGGTCACTCACAGGTTTAAACTAGTGTAAATGTGGATTCTCTGTAACTTGAAGTCTTTAAATCATAATTTGAGGACTTCAGAAACTCAGCCAGAGGTTAGGGGACTATTTCAGGAATGGGTGCATGAGGTTGTGTGGCCTGCAATGTGCAGGAGGTGAGACTAGATGATCACGATGGTCCCTTCTGGCCTTAAAATCTATGATGTTAATGCTGAGATGACTTGGGAAAGGTAACTGAGGAGACTCAGAGTAGAATCTTATTGTCCTGGATAGCTGTCCAGCAGCAGGTTTTCAGTTTGGTAGCAGGTGGGGTCGCAAAGTGAGCGTGACAAATCAAAAAGCACATTCCATGGCAAGTTTTAAAAAAAAACAAGAACAAGCAAAACCGCCAAATTCTGGATTGTGAATCCAGGATATTTTAAAAACGTGTCATGGACTGTGTACTAGGATTTGTCATGCCCCTTTGATTGACTGGCACAGCCCGCTGGCAGAGTGCAAGATACTCACCAAATGCAGCCCCTTGATTCATTATACACTGGCACCTCCCAGTTGGCTTGCACGGGACGCTGGCTGAGCCCAGAAATGTCACAACATCTGCTTCACGATTAGTCATGCTCGGTGTGCATGGTACGGGTGGGGCACTGGCAGAGTCCAGCATTTCATACCCTGTCACAGAATGTGTTTCAGGATTTGTCACGCACGCTGTCACTGGTTGACACGCTGGCACGGTGAAGGGGGCCAGAGGTTTGCTTCGATCACGGGATGTGTTTTCCTGATTGGTTATGCATCTTCTGATTGGCTGGCACTGCACAACCAGCTGGGCCCCGAATCCTTTTTGGCACTTGCTGACGTGTTTTCATGATTCCCTCATGCGTATTCCAACTGGTCTGGGCAACACACTGGCAGAGTCCTGGATTTTGCATAATGTGGCCGTGATGACTCACACCCTTTGCGCTGCGTACTGGATTTTGTACAGTGTCCCAGACTGTACAGAACCACTTGACATATGGCACCTGGGAAGAGGCCAGATTTTTTTGTTCAGGTCACAGAATGTGTTTTCATGATTAATGATGCAAAACCTCCCCGGTTAGAAGGAAAGGACAGCTGGCAAAGTGCCCCATGTTGCTTTGTGTACTGTACAAAGGGAGAGACTTTGGCATGGTTCCGTGGCTCACAGCTCTTCTGGGGTGAACGCTTTTCCTCTCAATGTCACCAGAAATGTCAGCTGTTGATTATGCTAACCAATCGCTAGGCAAAACTCTAGCTTCATCTCCACCACAAAGTTCTGCTGGCGTAGTCCAGGAGTGTGAAGAAACCACACCCCCCAGCCAGCATAGCTAGGCTGGCAATGCCCCAATGTAGCTGCAACTTTTAGCTAGTGTCATTTGAGCAGGTGGTTTTTAACTAGGCCAGTGGCGCTCTCCTCCCTGTCAGCTCACACTACGTCTCTGCTAGAGAGCTCTGGCATTACAACTACACAGGAAAAGCGTTTCTAGCATAGACAAGCCTCCACATAGACTTCAATGGGTAGTTTGCCTGTGATGATGGAGTAATAGCTCTTATATAAAGCTTTTCATCTGCAGATGGCAAAGCATTTTGCAAGGGAAGGTAAACATCTCAATCTCCATTTTACTGCCATTAGGATGTGTCCCAATGGTAGTGAAGGCCACGTGACTCAGAAAAGCATATGCATCATGACTCTTCCAGTTCCTACCCACTCTTTTACTGAATTTCATTAATTAATATATTTGTTTCCACATATTTTTAATTCATGGGTGTGTTTTCTTCTTCCAAGAAAACATGAATTGGGATTTTGCTTTTAAAAACTTTCAATAACTCTTCTTACTCTTCTTATTCTGTTAAGCCTCCACATTGACTTCATTGGACGTTGGATCAAGGCCTAAAAGCCAACTCCTCCCACTAAGGAGGGCAAGGGGTCAAGCCTTGTGCCCATTGCCCAGAAACAGAGCCAGTGGGGAATTTTTTGACAAATATTTTTTTTGGGAGGGGACTGTGGGGGCTGAAAAATGCCAACTGGTTGAAACTGAAACTGTTTGCACAGCAGCGTCAGTTTTGATGACTCTCCGAATTCAAAAACACTTTTTTGGGGGGGAAAAAGTTTTGAAATTTGTTCAAATGTTCGGTTTTGACATTTTTCTAAATGAGCAGTTTGGAGTTTTCCAGTCATAATGACTCTTTGTTTTGAAATTTTAGTAAATCTTTAAACCAAAACAAACAAACAAACAAAAAAAACCTTAAAAGAAAAGCTGGAAATGAAATGCTTTGATGGAGTGGAACCACATTTTTTTTCATCTGTCACTTCATGAAAATTTTCAGAATTTCAACTTTCCATCCTGATTTGGGCAGGAATCTCCCCTCTCCCTCCCAATTTTTGAGATTTTTGTGAGATGGGAAAACTGCATTTTCCTGCCCAGCCCTAGTCAGAAAGCCGTGGGGAACAAGTGTTGGAAACACAGCCTATCCATTGGAGACAATGAGTCCATATGGGGCGGTTCAGTTGTCATGACATACGTAACTAGATTTCGGTGGCCATTGTTTCCATACTTCCACCCCTAGGTTAGCGCCTTCAGTAACATATTCCTAGTCCCTGAAAGACAAGAATTACTTGCTGATGTCAAGTCAGACGGGTCTTGTTCTCTCTCCTGGTGTATGAGCGGGGAGGAGGTAACCTTTAGGCTCGCTCCCTCTCCCCAGGAATCGAGTAGCCCTTGTGCCCCCCACGTCGCTGCCTTTTGTGCCTTCACCCTCATCCCCCTGCTCCCAGCAGCCTAATTCTTGTGTGTGCCCTTCCCCACCCGGGAGCACAACTTCAGTCCTCCAGCTCAGAACGACATCTCTGGCAGCACTAGCTTCTCCAGAGTGAGGCCGTCACCGCCCCTCCAGTGGCGCTGACCCTCCGTGCACAGAGGATCTCGTGCTCCCTGGGGGCTCTTGTGAAAACTGTGCCCCCCGCAGGGCTGCCTGAGGCAGAATGCCTCTTGGGGGGGTTGGGGCTTAGAGACCCCACACTGGAGCAGCTCTGGCTCCAGGTGGTCCCGTCCGGCTGTGTCTGCGCACGCTGGAGGGGGAGCTGACAAAGGCAAGCCGCCGGTGGAGGGGAACCAGATCTGTGCGCTTGGGAAGGCGGCGCGGTTGTTGCCGGAGTCCTGGCGATACTGAAGCAAGCCCACGAAGGAGGGACTGGTGCTGGCTTTTGAGGGTCAGAAACTTCATCTCCTGTTCCGCACTCTACTTTACCCTGTGGGGAAAAAAGGGAACTCTGCTAGGAAGTGGTCCAGGAAGGCAGCCACTTAGTGCCCCTAGGGGCAGGACTTCGTTGCCCACCATCGGGCCCTGGCTTTGCACCCACAGGGTTGGCCCAGGCTCCCCCATCAACCCTTAAAGAGGGGACAATGATCCAAGACAGTTCCCTCAGCAGGGAACCCCGCTGGGGAAGGCCCTGAACACACAAGGGTCCAGGCCCCAAGTCCCTGACCTAAGGAAGAAGCCCTTGCAGGCAGCTGAAGACTTTCCCATTATTGGAATTATGTGTGTGTGTGTGTGTGCGCGCGCGCACCCCAAAAAGGGTGGACTGGAATATTTGACTTGGCCAGAGGGCTGAGTCACAAACAAGGGACAGACCGCCACAGGGCAGAGCTATAGTGCGGGACGCTCGGAGGAAGGCTGCTTCCTGCACCCCTGCCTGACCCCTTGGCAGCACAGGCAGTGAGTGTTCCCCCTTCTCTAGGGTGGTGTCTGTGTGTGCTCACTCCAGTGTTGGCTTATGGTGCCACCTTTCCTTCCCCCCTCATCCCCGGCTTCCTGATAGCCTTGGAAGCAAACTTGTCTGTGAATAGTCCTATACTGCTCCAGCCCGGTGGGCCAGATCCTCCCTCAGCTGGTGGAAATCAGCTTATCTCCACTGAAATCAGCCAGTTTACACCAGCTGAAGATCTCCAATGTATCTTATTCTAGTTAGGGGTCCCTTTAATTCTTGTTTGGGGTATTGGCTCGTATAGTTTGGTGCTGGCTACCACATCACTATCACTCTGTAGAGAACTTTGGATTCACAGCTGTCAAATGGGCCCTTCTCACTGGCACTAAACTCAGCTGAAAAGGCTCGAAGAGTTCAGTCTAAACAGCCGAGGGCTATTCTCGACTACGCTTTCAAGAAGCTTAAAATGGAAGCTAAAAAACCCGGCTGCCCTTTTGCACAGAGCTTTCCTCGCACAGACGTCGCGGTTAGTCTCTCTCTTTCGAGCAGACTGTAGATCTTTTGAAGGATCAAACTCTGTTGCAGGCAACCTCTCTCAGCAGATCAGTCAGGCAGACTTGGGCGGGGTTCACGTTTAGAGCCGGGCGAACAATTCACAGTGAATAATTTATCAAATGAAGTTAGCATCTTTTCCTGCTCACAGACTATCCATGACCAGATTGCAGTTCTCTCAGATGTACTCTGCATTGGAAATTAAGGCTCAGACTGCATTAGACAAAGTGGTTGCACTGATGTAACAGTGACGATGCAGAGAAACCCCCCCACATCAATGCCCGGCAGAGTTTACTCTGTGTGGCTTACTCCAGAAAGTTACTGGATTAAGCTGCACCAGTATAAACCCCATTTTAGCACCAGTCCAGCACATCCACAGTAGGGGTTTGCACTGGGGAAAGTACGTCAGTGCACAGTTCCAATATGTCTGAGTTGGAAAGGCCCCAGTTATCACATATTTTAAATTCTCTAGATTGACCTTGAATTTATTTTGAGCTGTACTGGCTAGTTGTGATTGGCCAGGTCTGTTGCATGGTATTGTTACTGTTTCCTGATTAACTGAGTACACCAGCATTCCTGGTGTGAATGCTAATTATTGTCCAAAACAACAAAGACAAAAATAAAGTAACTTAAACAAAGATAAAATATGAATGTTTAGGTTTAACAATTTTGGCACTGATTCAGCAAAGCACCTACCTGGATTCTATGCTGAATTGTGGAGAGGGGGATCCCTTAATTTCCACTTGCACTAGTTAGAATTTACTGTCCTTGAAGGGAATACAGACTATTTAAGAATCAAAAAGGCAGGATAAGTATTTATGAAATAATTAACTCATTACATGCCAAGTTCCATGTTGTTACATACTCACACCTAGTGGGATATTGGATACCGGGGGCCACATTTTTAAAGATATTCAAGTGCCAAACTCACACTGGGAATTAGTCTAGTGTAGATCTGGAGGGCTTGTCCTAACTTGGGATGGTTTTCATATTCAAATGCACAGTAAGACGGAGAAACCTGGCTCTGAGTGGTGGTCTAGCCAAAGCTTGCATGTTCTGAATAAGTGAAGCATATGCCAGCAGATTTGCTGTGTTGCCCTCGTGGATAGTATGTACGCTTAAGATAATTAATTATTTCAAATGTCCAGTTGTCAAACACAGGTTTTGCTTTAGACAGCCACCAGTTTTGATCAGCTGTCAGTGAAAATGTGTTGATAAATTCAGTCTCACACTCACTGACATTATCCTCGGTGCTGACACCCAACAAGCACAGAGCTGGAGTACAGTGAAGGTGTTTCTATGTCTGTTGCATAAAATACTAGTAATGAGCTGGCTCCAGCCTTGGTTATACAGTCCCCTAACCGTATGGCCATGGGAACTTGTTTGTTTCTAGAGTGGACTGAAGAAGGCCAGAATATATTCTGGCAGGGTGGGGGTGCGGGGAAGCGATTCATTTAGAGTGACTATAGTGCAGTGAGCCCAGGGCTTGGAATGTTGTTTTCATTTGCAGGCTGATCAGTCTTATAAGAGGTGTGGTTAGTCCTAAAATGGTATTTTATAGCTAGGAGCCTCTTCACTCTTTTTTTGGCCGGAGTAGAATTCTAATCGGATTGTGTTTTAGCTCTATTAGGTCATTCTGATTTTAGAAAAGAGGCTAAAGAACTCATTCCAACAGAAGAAGTTGTACTCTGTTGAATCATTTGATGCTAGATTTGAAGTGTTGCCAGTAGTCGTGATGCATAGCTAAAGGGGATTCCAGTTCAGAAGGGTGAGAACCCCCAGTTTCTTCGGACAATGGTCACTGACTAATGCTAATCCTCAGTCTCTATCTGTTAGCTTGATCCAAGGGTGGTGGTTATTATAACTGGATTTAGAGTACACAAGGTAGAAACTGTAAGGGGCAAAGCAGGCTCAGTGATTCTGTTCCATGAATATTATTAAATGATCACGGACCCATAATGGAAGCGGGATGTTGCTTTGGCAGGTCAGCCTGTGTTTTGTGAAGCAATGGTGGAAATGTTGCTTGAAAGAGACTGGGCCAGGTATGCAGCCGGTGTAGTCAAAGGAGTGACTCCACTTTACAGTGGAGTGTTCCCAGTCACACCAGTTGAGGATCTGGTCCAGTCCTTGGAGTTAATTTAAAAGCAACTGGCTTCCAAAAGTAAGGGGTGTACTTTATACCTGAGGTCCAGGGCTTGGGGAGACGTGAGATACAATGGGCCAGATCCTCAGTTGGGGTAAATCAGTGTCACTCCATTGCAGTCACTGATGCTGATTTGTACAAGCTGAGGCTCTGGCTCATTAGCTAGAAAAGCTGGAACACAGAGGTGAGGCCCACACTGGGATCTGATAGGTTAATGGTCATCCCCGCCTCTCAAGTAGTGAAGCTACTTCTGAGAAACCGCTCCGTTTCCAGCTCTCACAGGCCTGTCATGGAAGGATCTAGGGCCATGCAGGTAACTTGGAGGGAGAAGTAATCCACAGCTGTGCTGCTCTTTGTCCGGTGCAGGCCGGGGTTTGATAGGGCAAGAGTGTCGCAGTTTACAGCATGAACTGTGTTGGTTATCTTTGGAAAAAGCCAGAAATGACATTGTTTATTCCACGTGTTACAGCCAGGCCTAGGGAACTGGGGCCCCACCCTGGCAGGTGTTGTACAGACACATAGTAAGGGATAAGATTGTGATTAGCCCTTTCTACAGGGAGGGAACTGCGGCCCAGAGGTTAAATGACTTGGTGAAAGTCTCACGGGAAGGCAGTGGCAGAGTGAGAACTGAACCTACATCCTCTGAGCCCCAGATCACCCTTTGTCTCTATGAAGGGTTGAATGTGGCAAAAAATGATCAGAGTTCTGAACAGGCCTCACAGTCAGGGAAGCCCTAGTTTTCTCTTGTTCTGTCCACATCAGAGCAGCCCTCGCAGGGGCATCCTGTAGGCATAAGGAAAACACTGATGGTGGCTCATTTCAGTGAGTTAAAATGTTTTATAGGTTGCCGAGTGGCAGCTGAGTCACTGTTTTCACACTGTTCACTCCATGCCATGCATTTGATCAGTGTTATCTCCACGTCACCCTGGGTATCTGGGGGAATCATCAGAACTTATTCCAGAGTCAGAATACTGAATCTGTTCAATTTCGGCACCATGGCTGCATTCATAACCTTGTCATTATCCAGGAGATGATAACCTAAGGCAGAGTTGTTCATTTCTTAAGTCATTGAGCAATGTCCTGTTTATCATACTGGGCACATTCAAAAAAAAAACAACACACGCACACCCAGCTCTTTCTCCCCTAGAACCAGCCGCAGAATTCTCTGCCATGTGGGCAGTATTATTATAATCTCTGCCCGTCGGAACAGATCTCTGTTTATACCAGCTCTGTTGCAGGATGCTTTATATCCTTCTCGCCACATGCTCCAGCATATGTAGATGGCAGCATCCTTCATGCATTATGCCTCACTGTTTTAGTGTTTTTAATGCGACACCCAAAAGCTTTAAGGCAGATCTTTGCTGGGTATGACACTGGCATGTTTTAATGAGCTTTGTAGATTAGATCAATGATGTGGAATTGGGTTTTTTAAAGCGGTCAGCGAGGCTAATTAATCTGTTGTGTGTACAGAGTGTATTGGCTGTTTGGTGCCCCTGCTGGATTAACACTGATAGCACTTTTTGGCTACAGCCAAGATTTGAAATGATGTTAGAGGAGTGTGACTCTTTCCCTGAAATGTGGCTCCTTCTATAATGATGCTAATGCAGTTTCACCTCTCAAAGTCCACAGGGCCTAGCTTTTAAAAAGCTTGTTTATGAAACAATGTTAGAGGGGATGGGAGCCCATAGCGAGGGTCTGTAAAAATCCATTTTATAACACAGGTAGCCCCAGGATGCAGGGAGATGGGCAACAGTCTCAATGTTTAAACATGGTTCTTTAGCTATGTGCTAACACAATTTCAAATCTCAGTGTTTAATGGGCTAAGATGGCAACTATGCCAGGAATGGTCTTCATTTCATTTTTCTCTCTCCATCTCTCTTGTTACATTTTGTATCCATCTCGGTGTTTCTTTCTGCAAAGCAGGACAAATTAATACTCTAACTGTGCCTGGCTGTGTTATAAATGGCGGAAAGTGTGTGGTGTTATTAGCACTAGTAACATGGTGGGGCACTTAGGCACGTAAAATGGGAGTTAGGCACGTCTGAATATCTGTTAAGAACCTGAGCCATGCTGCCTTTTGGTCTCAGCTGAGATCAGGGCCCCCTTGTGCAGTAGCGAGTGTGGCCCTGATAGATAATTGTCATGGGTTTGGAGCAAGCAGGAAAGCTGTGGATTCCAGGAGAGGGAAAGAAATGGATGAAGACTCATGCCCAGTCTACACTTAAATTAGATTGTCCTAGCCGTGCTGTTCAGGGCTGTGAACAATGTAGTGCCCTGAGTGCCGTAATTACATACCTCTGGTGTTGATGCAGCCAGGTCAACAGAAGAATTCATCGGTCAGCCTGGTTACCCTCTCTTGGAGAGCTGGGTTAACTACGCTGATAGAGAAAAGCCCTTCCACTAATGTGCGAAGCATCTACAACGGCATGATAGCTGTGCTGATGTAGCAGCTGCGGTGGAGACATGCCCTTAGATCTCTGTTTGCAGCGGGGCCAGGTTTATGGCAGCACTAGGAACAGACACTGGCAGCTTGCACCTTCTGTGTGCTGGGTTGCAGGGAGCTGGTTCAGCCTCTGGAACAGACATAGGCAAACCCCCTTGTACCTTGGCAGTCCTAGCCCATCCTGCTGTGCAATGGCCCCCGCTCTGGGGTTGCTAAGACTGAGCTATACACAATGTAGCAATCCTTTAACGATTGGTGTAGGGTTTTTGAAATGATTTAGGGCTGATCTAAACACTAGGGGTTGTTTTGGTGCCAGTTCGATGACAACTGTTTAGAAACAGCTATAACCATTGTGTGGGGTCAACGTGATTTACATCTAAGCTGGTCGTTTTCTCCTCTAGCCAAGCCCCTTGTGCCCACTCCGGCTTCTGCAGAAGGTCTCTGGCACCAGGGATATTCCCCCCAGATGACCTAACTGCCTCTCTACAGCCCTTTTGAGCTGGACAGCACAGGGCTGGATTCTCCTGAATGGAGTCACTCCAGATGGATATTGGCGTGACTTGTAGGTGGTTCATTCCATTTTTAGTTCTTCAGCAAATCTGTTGCCATGTCATTCTGCTCTTGCTGTTCTGATCATTCCAGTTCTCTTTGCACCCGGGGAAGCTGTCTGTTTGCAGTGCCTGAGTGGCTGAAACATCCCTCCTTCCTAGGCACTTCCACATAAAGATCCTGCCACTGCTAAGTGACATGCCCAAAGTCACACAGACAGCCTGTGGCAGAGCCAGATGTCCCAGGTCCTCGTGCCTTAAACCCAAGACCTTCCCTCCTTTTGGCTAAAGAGTACCTAAAATATTCTCCTTTGGATGGAGGCAAAAGGAATCACTGGCTGGCCTTCAGTGGCAGAATGATCCCCTTTACTGCCTAATAATAATAATATAAACCCACAATATTTATTGAGTTCCTCACCCCGCTATGAAGATCTCAAGGTACATTAATATACAGACTGATGCCATTTGCAATTCGAGAAGGGTTAATAGAATAGCAGACCTTTTCCTCTCCTTCCCCTTTCTCTTTGGACTTTTAATCATTTTCTCCTTGGTTTGTTTACTCAGCTCTTTTTAGCATGTGTTGCTATGCAAAGCTGGAAGGAGCTGTTTGGACAGAGGAGGTGTTTGTATATTTGAAGTTCAGAAAAATCAAGGTTTGACTTGCTAGCATTTCCTTTGCAGGAGGCTCAGCTGTCAAGAGAAAAGAATGTTTTCAACTGTTTTCACTGTCAATCCCTGCTAGGGGATCAGAACTAAAGGCAGGAAAACCCTTGACGGTATAGAGGGACCTGGATAAGTGGCTTAAAAATGGCTGTGTTATTCTGAAAGCGACGAGCCTGTTGTACTACTTTAGAAGAGGGGTCAAATCCAGTGGTTTAGTTCTGTGATAATGATTTTTATTTGTATTATAGTAGCACCTAGAGATTGCAGTGGATACTGGGGCATCGTCGTGCGCGGTGCTGTACAGACACATAGCAGGAGACAGTTCCTACCCTAACATTCTCTGTAGAGAAGACAGAAGAAGGGTGTGGGGTGGAGCGAAGTGACTTGCTCCAAGTCACTCTGCAGCTCAGTGGCAGATGAAGGAATGCTCCCCCCGCAGGTCCTTGGGTGCTAGCAGACTGCCCTAGCCCCTAGACTGAGCTGCCTCACAATTATACCCACACTCAGAAGCTAGCGTGCTTTTCATCTGGTGCTTTCCAGTGACAGGTGAATTTCATGAAGCACATTTTACAGACAAGGAAACTGAGGCACAGGGCAGTCAGGTGACTTGCTCCACCTCATGCAGTGAGTCCATGGCAGACTCAGGAAGAGTCAAGTTCTCCTTGTCTCTTAGACTCCTACATGGGCTGCTTCCCTGACTGAATGAAGTCCCAGTCAGATGAATGTCCATTGCCAATAGCCAGGGACCAGTTTGGCAGAAGCAGTTGCCCTGGAAATTGTGCTTTCTTGGGAGGAGAAAAGCAGGTGAGGGGGCAGAGATTTCAAGGCCAGAAGGGGACCATCATGATCATCTAGTCTGATTTCCTGTATAAAACAGGCCAGAGGTGAAGATATGCGAGCAAATGATTCCTGATTCCCCTCTTCAGAAGCTGCTAAGATTGCTGCTAGGAAACTCCCATAAAGTATTTCTGCACGTTGTAGGTCATTTAATCACCCAACAACAACAACAAAAATCACAGGGTGAAATGTCATGGCAAGGAACCAACTTCCACCAAGCCAGTTCATTTGCAGTTCTCGTTAATTCGGGCTGCCCTTTATTCAAATGTCTACCATAAATGTATTCACAACAATTCAGACGTTTGACTTTGTTTTGGTCGACACTACTCTAATGTGGTTTTTTTCTGCATAGCTCTCTCTTTTATGGTAATCAGATGTACTGCCAACTCTTCCCCGGCTATGTACACCAGCGAAGGGAACCAGATGCTTCTTGTTTTTATCTGAATGTTGTTTTTGTTTAGTGTTTCAGAGGGCTTGGCTAAAAGACAATGTTTCATAAATCTGGCCTGCCCTGCACTCTGTTTCCCAACTTACTAATAGTTTTGGCTGCAGTTCCCATCTTGATTTGAAATCTCTCCTCATCCTCATGTAAATGAGCCCACCGCAAAAGCAGGCCCGTTTAATTCCTCTCATGTGGCCAGCTTTAGTTTTCATTCCGATTCAGTCATTCCATGTGAAAGGGTAAGGGCAGCAAAACAGAGCTGACTTGACAGCTTCGTTCTCAGGCACCTCAGCCAGGCGTTGGCCAATGAGGCAACTTCCTTGAAAGTCATTAATTTTGTGTCTAGCACTGACAATGAGGGGAGAAAGCCATAAAATTACAGCAGGAGTTGGCGGGCACATGGAGCCTGGACTGCTGTAGAATCCTTGTATCCAGCAGAGTTAATAGGCTGTGCAATTAGCTGAATGGCCTTGTGAAAGCTTTTGTAATGTGCTAAGGGCCAATTTATTTCCAAAGCCTAATGCAACAGATGAGGCAAAATGCATGTATGTCCCTAGCATCTGAGTGCCCACATTAAGTATTGCACTTTTCAGCACCAATTTGCACATTCTGTTACTAGATTTGCACGTCTGGGTGCTAGTTTGCACAATACATGTTTTGCCCTGGGTTCAGTGAGAGTTGAGGGTACTCCGGGTGGAGCAGGATTCAGTCCAATTTTCCCATCAGTCAAATGGGGATAGTATTTACCCACCTCTGTGAAGCACTTTGGGCTGGACTCTGACTCTAGCCATAGCCTTGAGCAGGGGGAGGGTGTAAGTAGTGTTACCCCAGGAATAGCCCTGGGAGGCATTCATCCCCATCCTTGTCACAATCCCTCCCCTTCGTTTGCCTTGTCCCCAAGAGGTGGTGTTTTACTGCTGGCCATCCCAATAGATTGTTCTCTTCCTGCCCTAGCTCACCCTGGCAAGTGAGCAGAAGGAGGGAACCAAGACTCTGGCTTCAGTGATGGGGTAAGCTGCCCCACTTAACCCTATGTGTGCAGAGCCAGGAAGTCCCTGAACGATATAAAGGGGGTTATTATCCCTTCTTATCTGGGTGCATAGTCAGAGTCCAGCTCTTAGTGCTTTCCATTGATAGATTCTATCTATGACTTACGTATTAGTGTATTTCCATGTATCGGAATCCTGCTTCCCAAGATGAAAACCCCAGTAAACTATGAGTGTTTGGTGATGAAAAAGGAATACTAGGTAGGTTTATTCTCCCTGTAGTCACTCCCTGCTAATTCTATTTGATTCTGGGCTTCCCTAAGATGTACAGTAGCCTCAGGTCTTTTTTTCTCCCATCCCAGTAGCAAATTCATGTTGTCCTCCTGCCACGGGATGGTCCAGTGGTTAAGCACGGATCAGGCAGCTCTGTGTGACCTTGAACAAGTCACTTAATTTCTCATGCCTTGGTTCCTCACCTGTAAAATGGGGTTAATATTTCCTCCCTGACTGTCTTGTCTATTTAAATAGCAACCTCTGTGTGTCTATCCAGTACCTAATTCATTTGGGACCGCTAGGCACTAGTGTAATAATAATAATAATTAATAATAATAATGTTGGGAAAACTTGTGAAAAGTGCCTAAGTGATAGGAGCCTAAGTCTCATTGATTTCTAATGGGATTTAGGTGCTGAAAACATTTAGACACTCTTGACAATTTTACATGCATGCCTTCCATAGCTGCTCCTATTTTTATCTCATCTCTGTTTTCACCTCTCTAGCTTCCTTTGCTATCGCTCCTTTTCCCTCTTTTTCCCCCTAATGCCTTAAAATCTTTTTATCTCTCCTTTCTTATTTTGGGTCTGATTGGGCTGTATTTCTTCTCGGTGCCAGATTTATGAGTTGTCAAGAACTCCTGCCATATGTCTCTGACTGATGACAGAGCCCTCCTCCCGCTAAACCAGATTCATTGCTGTTCTTCAGGTCCTTTAATATTGTAATGCTGAGACTGTAGCTTTGATTTGCTTTCAGCTTTGGTCCTTCTGTAGAACTTTAAGGTATTTGATAATATTTCCCCCCACACCCCCCCAATGTACTCTGATCTGCAGCTGTTCTCATGAACCATTTTGCAGTGGATTTGTTCATTGCATATGACTGGGAGAGAAAGAGAGCGGGGGAAAAAGCAAAGCATTAACTGCTGAATTTAGTTTTCCATAGGCTTAGACAATTCTTCAAAACTTGACAGGGATTGACGTTTTTTCTTCAAAGCCATGATTTGCTGCAGAATTGTTGTGTTTATTAACATACTAGCAGTTAGTGCTTAAAATGGTTGGCTTTGCAGATCTCTAACTTCTGTCTTTAATAAATGCATCTTAGACTTACATTCCTCTCCCCCACACCCCCCGGTGTGGTAGCAGGAAGCGGGGGAGACTGATTCTCCACCTCAGATATACACAGACCCCACTTAAATCATCCTGATTTCTCTCTGAGGTAGCGAGACTTCGGCTTTTAGAAACTTGCCACACCAGACGTTAATAAAGCTTCCCCATTGAAAAGGACAGAAGCGACATTGTGCTTGGGATTTTGTGGAAGAAAGCTGGATTATTGCTGAGGTATAAAGGGCTCCCCAGCTCCGTTAAGCACATTGGATGTCTTCCCAAACCATAGTTTTGCAATTCATTTGGCAATTGCTGTCCTTGAAGGGTGCTAAAGGGTTCACCACCTCTGTCCCATATTGCACGGGGCCATCTCCTGAACGAGTCTAGGGGAACAAGAAGGAGATGGGACTGAAGTCAGCATAATGAGCCTCAGCATGGGTTATCAACAGGAATTGAACCTGGGACCTGGAGCACTGGCTGCTACCACTAGAGTTAAAGGAGTATCTCCAGTCACTGGACAAAAGCACTGGCTCTAAACAACTCTCCCCCTACTAACTGATAGTATTAGTAGGAAGCTTTTATCCTTCCTCTGAATCAGCTGCTAGGCATGAGGGACGGTGGGATGACAAACATAGTCAGCATGTGACATATTCCATGTGCTCTGGCAAGAACAGGACACGTGTAACTTCTCTCAGTCAACTATAGGACAGTTCTAAAACACGGTAACATCACCACTGTGAGCTGTAGTGGTCTGGATCATAAATACAGTAATAAAGTTCCTGTCCTCAGTTACACTATGATAACACCACTGACATCTGCAAATAAGAGTGCATGGTACAATGAACTTAAGGGGCACTCTTCATCTCCAGACGCCATAGTGCTGTATACAGTAGATCTCTGCGGATGGGGGACCTTAGGAACAAAGAACTCATGCGACTTGTTCCAAGTCACCCATCGGGTAAGTGGTGCGGCCAATAATTGTGCCCTAACCTATGAAAGTTAAACTATTGTTGTCACTAGGAACAGGAGTGTGTTTGGAGGCCGCCTGGGGTTCACTTATAGGGAGAACATAGCTCTCTGGCCCAAAGCCAACTCTACACTACAAACCTTTGCCAGCCTGGGGTGTGAAGAGATGTGATTTGTGACCGACACAGCTGTGCTGGCAAAAGCCCCCATATAGATGTAGTTATACTAGCCAAAGTGCGCTTTTCCCAGCATAGATTATTTCACTTTGGGGTGGGGGTGGTGGAGGCTGGCTGTAATAAGCTATATGGGCAAAAGCACAGTTTGGGCCAGTATAAGCTGCATCCACATCCGCTGCTTAGTAGCCCAGTAGAGTAATACCAGCAAAGCTTCCGTGCGTAGGCCTGGCTTCAAGTGACAGCGGAGGAAATTCACCCTGTGAAGAGGGACACCAGGCCTATGCATTACTTATGTCTCACTTACACCTCAAAGTAGGGCTCAAGATGGATGGACGTGATGCACAGATCTCGTGCCGACACAGGGATGAATTTCATCTCTGTGCCTACGTGCTGCTACCTAATGGACTCACGTCACCTCTGGAGGAAATGGTTGAGACTTGACTCCCTTTGCTGGTGGTGAATTTGGCCTGGCCAATTTACTGTCTGCCTCATGATGCCTAGCTACACCCAGGTAAGTTAATGATGAAGTGACAGCTCAGAGTTCTCGACAAAGCATTGTCAAAGTCAGACACTCAGTATGGTTTATGGCCTAGTTCCTTGGTATTTCTATGATATTAAAAATGAAATCGAGCTCCCCATGGAAGGCCTAGTGCTGTCTGAAATGCCCATACATCCGTGCATACTACAGATCCTTTAGTGCATGGTAGCAGGATCTGCCTGGCCACTTAGTGCACAGCCAGCTATATGCTGCAGTCACACCACAGCTTGCTACGCACTAAGTCTCCATGTAGACAAGCCTTTACCACAGCTTGATGGTAACAGCTCGTGTCTTGAGATGGACGGTCACATTTTCCAGGTGCCTTTCACTTGCTGCAGGTTCCATAGGAAAGAAAACACAAAACAACATTAGTGTCTCAGCACACGAGGGCTGAAATGATGTAGGTGCCCAAATGTGAAGCACCTAGGGAATGGCTTGGGTTGGTTTGTGTTTGTTTGAAGGCCCAGCATCATCACCACCAGGGAAATCAGTGGTAGCGGTTTGTTACAGCACCCGTGACAGGTTATTTAGGGGCTTAAATGTGGCTTTCAGTGGCAGGTTTAGGCAGCTCACTGTGAACCTTTTGGCTAAAATCCATTCTGCAGTGATGTTTAGATTTGGCCTAAGAAAACACCTCTCCTTGTATCTCCTTCTCGTTGAATGTCTTTTTTGCTGCTGCTGGGCTGTACTAGTGTAGGGGCTAAAATGGTTATTAGAGAGATCAAGAAAAAAAAACACCAAACAAAAGCCGGCACATCAAGGACTGGCTGCACACAAATGGGCAGCCTATAAAGAAGCCAGACCGCGGTTGGGGGCAGGGGAGAGAAGAGTATCAATTACAGAGAGGAGTGATAGGAAGAGAGGCTGCTGGGGGTAAAGGAGGCTGCTTTGGTCTTGGATGTTGTACAAGGCTTGTTTTCTTACACAGCCTGTTAAGCAATCAACAAGATCAGAGACTTCACCCAATCAGGCAGCATAAAAAAAGGAAATCCCCCGCCTTGACGCATATGGGAGTGATTAGCCAGGTGGTAAAAGAAAACTCCAAGGAGAGACATGAAAGCTTCAGCAAACCCAGGGAATCATGCCTGCTTTAAAAAAAAAAGTGGTTGAAATTTTAATTAAATAGCAAAACTATCCCTTGCTATGATATGCTCTATGACCTGGTCTACAGTGGGGGAAGGGACAGTAAGACTTCCCTGGTAGCTACAACTGCTGTGGGGCAACTGTCGGGGGTGCACTAGTGCGAACAGGAGTCCAGTCATTAACAGTAGTTGTTATTATTGTGGTAGCATCTAAAGACCTCGCCCCCAGCAGGTCCTACTGGATCCGCTACCTACCGTTCTTCCCCTTGGGAGCTGTGACCAGTAATGAATTCAGAGGCCCAAAACAGCCTTCTTAAAAAAAAGTATCTTTGATTCTTAACAATAGGAACAAGGCAAAGTGTAAGTGAAGAGCTTTGTTTAAAAAATAATCATCATCATCTAAATGTCTCTTACTGCTCGGCCTTGGGGTCTGGGTGCTGCTAGTCTGCTTCTCAACAATCTCTGCCTCAGTCTTCCCTCCTATCCTTCAGGGACTCCCTTTTAAACCAGCCAATGGTCTTGGTTCTCTCCCAGGCTTGGTGAGACCAGCTGAGTGATTGAGAGAGACTTCAAAGCCGAGGGCTCTGCATTGTGTCTTATATCTTGAAAATGTTGCCAGCAAGGGATGTGACTATCAAGACTGTAGCAAAGCCAAGCCTCGCTGGCGTGGCACCTCCTACTGGTCAGCTCAGGAATTAGCTCTCCAACATATGCAGAGCCTCCTCCTGGCCCATGTCTCACCTGCCTCAGGCCCCATGTCCCTTCTGGGCCACAGTGCCCCTTACCCTGGGTTCTGCCCTCTGCAGTACCCCTGCTCTGGGTCCCCCTCCCAGGGGAACCCCCAACCCTCTCACCCACTTTGCCTCAGTGGCTACTGCCAGTCACTGGGGCAGACTGCAGTCTGCTATGGCCCCTCATCATTGGCAATGAGGTTGGACTGGCTGCTTTGGCCCATCTCTGGGCTGCACCTCCTAGCCCCAGTACCTGCATAGGCCATTGCCAGGCTGAGGCTCCCCAGCTCCTCTGGCTGTTCCCCAGTCCTACTCCACTTGTGGTGCCCTTTTCTCCCAGGCAGTCAGGTCCTTTCTCCACAGCTAGAGAGAGACTGACTCATCTCCTGGCTCACAGCCCTTTTACAGGGCCAGCTGTGGCCTGATTGGGGCATGGCCCCAGCTGTGGCTGCCTTCCCAATCAGCCTAGCCTTTTCTCTCAGGAGTGGGGTAACTGCCCCACTACACAGATCCATCCTCACTTTCTGGGTGCAAATCAGCTAGTAAATGAACACACACTACGCATACAGAGAACACAATGGTCCAGTCTAGATACTGTGGTTCTAAATTGTTACAGACACTGTAACAGCAGAGCCAGGTGAAGGCGTAAGTTAGCAGTTACAGTGGTCTGAGTCCCCATTTTGAGAAGTTCTTTCCCAAACACTGAGAATGGCTTGAGAGCATAGCTCTGTGTATGTGGGATAGCTGGGAATCGTGGCCAGCAGAGTGAAGGTAGGTGTTACTGTGGCCGTAAGACCTATGATCTCAAAGGTAGGCCATGGCTAATTGGTGGAGAGCCTTGGATGTCTTCCAAGCCCCGTGTGACATTCTAACCCCTCCTTACAAGAGTCTGTCGACCTTTGAGTTTAGTTCCAATTAATGGGGTGCCAGGTAATTGAAGATCCACGTATCTGTGGTTTACTAGAGCACAATGTAGGCAACTGTGACTATTACTCAGGGCTTTGTCTAATAAACATTTGTGGGTTGTCCAGACTACGCCCACATATTCGCTAACTCAGTTCATTAGCAATCAGTTAAATTGAGTTAAGGAATTTGATTGCAGATAAACCCTTAGATTATATAGGAGTTAAAAACAACAAACTCCACCCACCTCTGCCCCATCTCATCTGCTGTTCCTGTTGTTGGTTTCATTGGCAGGACTGTGACTTACCGGTGATGGTAGATAGATATTTTCTGGAATAAAAGTCAGTATCGCCATAATGTATTTCTTTAATTCACCTGAATATTTGATAGAAGAAGTGCCCAGGTGACAAGAAACTAATTAAAAATCAGAAAGACAAGATCTTAGGGGAGAGAAAATGAATAAGCAGGGGAGAGCCACAGGCTGTGCTACCTGCTCCTGCCAGTAATTAATTAATTACTAATCCATTCATTAGTTCAGACCTGGAGGTGGGTCCCCGTCTCCTCCCTGTCCCTTAGAGAACATGTTTTAGTTAAAAATTCCTCATTGAAACAAAACTCAAAGCACTAAAAAAAAAAAAAAAAGCATGTTAGGTTGTAATCAGCTCTTGCCTTTGTTCTGGAGTGGCTGGAGCCCAGTCTCACAGCCACCTGAAAATGGGGAAATCTGTTGCATTAGACTGTTGGGTCTGTGACAACTCTTGAATCACAATAAAAGCCACCTCTTTCTTCCCCCCACCACTTCCCCGTTACTTGCAGCTGGTGTCAGGATTAGGCTGTGACATATCATCTTTGTTCTCCAGAGTGCAAATGCAACAGAAAAGGGGCATCGCCTGGTTTCAAACCTCCATTTAAAAAACCCCCAAACCGGAACAATAACTACAATAACCTAGCTCCTGGTAAAAATGAGAGGATTTTGGTTTTATGGCATTGTTGTTTAATGCTCCCTGGAGTTTTGGCCAAGCTGTGTCCCCAGCTATTCCATTTTAAATGCATCTGCTTTGCCTCCCAGTTTTCTATTACCTGCTTTTTGCTCTCCACTTTAGCAGCGGAGACTCTCGGAGATGCAGTGATTTACAGGCTGTGTTATGGCAGGACAGGTCTGACACTGATGGAGTTGCTTATCTTCCCTCTGTGTCCCACGAGATGACAGCGTCTCCCTCAGGTATCAATCAGCGCATCAGTTCTTCACTCTTAGGTGAGGGAAGAGCTGTCAGGGTTGCATTCTGACTGTCATCTTCATCTAAACTGCCAGCTGCCCTTCCTTGCTTAAAGAGTGTCTTTTACGCCCTGCGGGCCAATGCTTTGAACATGGCAAGAGTCGAAACTCCTGCAAAATTTCATTTGCTTTGGAAGTGGCTGGGCCCGATTGGCTTTAATTTGTGAGGCTGTCCACAAGTAAACAGGGATTTTTCCTCAGCCGCTCAGCCCTGCTTCTCCCTGTCATCGTAACAGGGCTAAGACTGCAGCCAACTCAGTCATCGACAGCCTGATGCGGCCGAAACAACTGTGATGTCCTTACGGCTGTGAGATGCTGAAGGTAGGCCAGACATGCAAATGTCTTGGAAGAAACAGAGCCAGCGAGATGATTGAATATGCCAGTAGGCAGCAGCCAGGATGTCCTCCCACTGTAAAGGGAGGCGAAGAAAGGCTCATGCACGGAGCAGATTCTGGCTTTTAGCTCCGTCCCAACTGCAATGATGTTTTCCTTTCACTGTCCTGACACTAAGCCTGGAGGGGCTCTAGATAATCTGCAGATTGTAGGAGGCTTCCATAGCACTGAAAAGGCAGCGCTAGGCAATGGGGCGTTACACATTCGCCTTACGACCAAGGAACGTTGCATGATGGAATGGTCAGGTCCAGCATGGGCCCTTTGCTAGATGGTTTGATAGCACATCACAGGACTGCGTTAAGAGCGAGTCTTGGCTGCACTGTTTAGTGTTAGGGACCAGTGTGGTGACCGTACTAGAATATCCACACAGGTTAGACCAAGCCACATCCTAGCACACTTGGGCCCCTCGTGTATTATGTGGGTGGGATTAAAGCCCAAGACTGGGACACGGTCACTTTGGGATTCAATTTCTAGGGCTGCCACAGACTCTGGGGAAGCCAGGATCTCAGTTTCCACTCTGAAGTGGGGAAAGGACTAATTCCATTGTCACTTCTGTCTATTCAGACTGGAAGTTGCTTGTGGAATGGGAATGCATTTTGCCCAGCATCTGGTGAAAAAGAGCCTGGATCCCTCAATGTTGGTTGGAGTTTGTTAATACTATAAGGCAAGTACTTCTAGGAACCACGGTGGGGAGAAATTAAATGTTCCTTTTAAAAACTAGGGCCAAATTCTAGTCTCAGCTATGCCACTGGTAATCCAGAGTAACCCCATTTAACTCTGTGGAATTTCTTTGGCTTGGTCTACACTAACGGGGGCAGTCACCTAAGATACACAACTTCAGCTGCGTGAATAATGTAGCTGAAGTTGGCGCATCTTAGGTTGACTTACCTGGTGCCCTCACGGCGGCAGTGGGCTCGCCCATTGACTCCGCTTGCGCCTCTTTGTGAGCTGGAGTTCCAGAGTTGACAGGGAGTGCCTTTGGGGATCAATTTGTCGTGTCTAAACAAGACATGATCAATCAATCCCTGATAGATTGATCACTACCTGCCGTTCCGTCCCCCCAAGCTGTAACGAAGGTCCTTGGCATTTTCATGGCAGCATGGGCTCCTGTGTACATGCACAATGCCAACCCATATACTACAGTGTAGTTGGGCATTATCATGTCATAACAGCCCCAATACTGAACAGTTTATGGTGTGAGTAGTTCTTCTATTCAGCCTCACCATAGGTGAAGTTTGGGACAGGAACACTCCAGGGGCTGCTTTGCAAAGGAAAGAGACTGCAAATTAGCACAATCAGCGACAAGTACCAGGAGTCTTGGAGAGTGAACCAGTGAAAGTTCATCTCTTTCGTGCACTGACAAAACAAAGGTTGTCTTTGCATTTGACTTTGACACCAGGTTTATCTATCAGCCCATGTACACACGAATGACATTTAGGGAAGCAGAGAAAGGGAGAAATCCCTTTTAAGAAGGGACTCTTGCGCTATCCAGCTGCAGATTGTTGACTGACTCCTTGGTGACCTTCCACAGGAGGCAAATTAGCCTTTAATATGGGAAGCAATAGTCAGTAGGGAATATTAATGAGAGGAATCTAATATTTGTACTATTAACATAATGGGAGATTTGACATTAAGAACTATGGCATAAACTTGCCAGATCTAGGCAGGTGCTCTGCTGGGGTGTAAGTAAATAATGTGTTACCTGTTTACACCTGCTCTGAATGTAGCTCAAGCTGTTCTGCCGGGTGTCACCAGATTGTGCTGTTGTAGTCTTAGCACACCAGCAAATTCTGACTCTTTAAAGAAGTGGTGTCTTGTTGTGGTGTTAAACAGAACACCTTGTGAGTTGCTGTGGCAGATAGTTTAATCTCCTTCTTCTTCTCTATATTTGGCATAGGGTGACCAGACAGCAAAGGTGAAAAATTGGGATGGGGGTGGGGATTAATAGGAGCCTATATAAGAAAAAGACCCCAAAATTGGGACTGCCCCTATAAAATTGGGACATCTGGGCACCCTAATTTGGCAGCATGTTGGGGACATTGCAGCTTTCTCAGCAGCAGGTATTGGTGTGTGAGCTGGTATTCCTGGAAGAGGGTACTGCTTGTGTCTGTCTCTGCTTCAGAACTGGGGTGCAGGTAAGTTACTTTGAAAGGATGCAGATTGTATGTCACTAATTTCTCCTCTGCTGGGAAGCCAACCTGCAAGGCCCCGGTGCCTGCCACCACTTGGCAAAGGTACATTAGCATCAGAAGAAGGGACAACAATCATTTTTTGTAAACATAGCCTGGACGATTAGAGAGCTACAAATCCTTCACTGTGCTACATTGAAACCCCAACCCCATCTATCCCAGGTGAAAAGGCAGTCCAGACATCCATCTGACCATTTAATGCTTATACAGTAGTCTGCTCCATTGTGTAAGGAGGAGGTGCAGAGGCCTGGCCGTCTTGGTCAGTTGGGGGGTGGGGAGAGGCGCTTGGCTGGGCCAATCCAGGCAAGCGGGTTCTCAGGGAGCCCGGCTGGGCCAGGCCCTGGCCTGGCTGATCGAACCACTCCTGAGGGGCTGGAGTGATTTCCCTGCCCTGGGACCAGCCCTGGCTGCGCTGCCGGCTCAGCCCAGCAGACAGTCGCCTCCCACCAGGGCCAGTGAGTGCGGCTGGGAGGCAGGGCATGGGGGAGTGGGTCTCTGAAGGCTTGGACGGCAGGCGGGGGTGTGGCTGGGCTGTGAGGCGGCGGGGAAGGGCTGTGTGTGCTGGGGCGCTAGGGTGTGGAAGTTCTGTGTGGGGGTGCTGGGCAGTGGTGGTGGGGCTGTGGGCAGAGGGCACTGTGCATTTGTGGTAGGGTTCTGTGTGTGGAGGGTGCTGGGCACAGCAGGTCTGGGGGGGCTTTGGCCATAGAGAATTGGGGCGGGGGGCGTTCCAGTGTTGAGCGGGGGCAGGGGTTGTATGCCAGTTTGTAAATAGTACCCTCGCACTGGGCTGGGCGGAGGTGGCCACGCCTGCCACGCCGGGCCCCTGACCGACACCCCTGTGCCGTGCTCCATTGCCGCAGGGGGCCCCACAAATGTTTGGCGGTGGGTCTACAAAAGGGTAATCCGGCCCTGATCCTACTCTAAACCACAGGAAAACTGGCTGAGGGAAGACTTGCTCTGCGCAGAGGTGAGTATGAAGGAAGACTTGAGCGTACCCTCCTCGAGCGTGGTGTTCTTTCTGTGCTGATGAGCAGAGTTTGTCTAGACTCTTTTGGGAGTGGGGTGGTTGCTGTAAAATGGTCATGTCAGTTTCAATCCATCCTTCAGCCACACCAAGGAGCCCCAGTGTATGTGGTTGGGGGAGGCGAAGGAGGGATAACAAAAGAGGCGAGTGATCAGGACAGGCCTCCCTGGCACGGGGCTGGTTGTAACAGCCTACGTCAAACACACAGATGGCAACAGCTTAGCGGAGCATTCCACCCGCAAGAACTAGGCCTTTGTTCTGGCACCCACTGAGATACCTGCACGAAGTAGGACTGGCAAGGCAAAGCATCACTTCATTACCAGTGCCCAGACTGGCCCCAGAATGCAGCTGGTCCATGTTTTGGCCTAAGCCTGTGTCAGACCTCTGCCGTTCCTGAAGCTGGCTCAGCCTTCCACGCCGCCGCCTATGTCAGCCTCTCCAGCGGGCACAGATAAGAAGGAAAAGTTCTCTGTAAACAATGGAGTGCAGCATGCCAGGAGGCATTTTTTTTTAATTCGGTGGAAATGTCAAAGATGCTGCCCCAAGGACACCGAGCTGCAAAAGAATGCAAGAATGGGAACTTGTTTTCTTTTTCTGAACCTTATTTTTGTCCTCAAGATTAGTAATTAGGCCAACAGTCAAACAGCTTCCAGGCCTGTGGAAGCATGTAAAAGGTGACTGCAGTCTCTCACGGGCAGGGGTTGTGTCTTAACAGGATCACTAGTGAAATTAGGCTGCGCAGGCCTACCTCTGGCAGGGGCAATTAGGGCGACTGCATTGGACGCTGTCCTACAATGCCTCACCACCATCCCTCCTCCCTCAGCTGCGGGGGGGCGGAGAAGGCAGTCAAACCCTCCTGGCCATTCAGGCCCTGTCTTCAATACTGGGTGTGACACTTAGAGTGGGGTTAGTGCCATCGGTGAAGCTCAGGGGTGACATCTACCTCTGTTAACTGAGCCTAACAGCTCACTTCACCTACAACAATTCACACCATCCCAGGAGGTTTTGGTTACTACTGACCTGGGGCTGTTTAAACCAGCACTATCGAGGCAGAAGAGCCATGCTCTTGCTATGTCCAGTCTCCCTTTAGACAAGCCATTTACCACTCCAGCATGAGTCCTGCAGCCTTGCCTTTGTTTCCCTGCTGCTGACAGTTTGCCTCAGACATGTAGGTCAATGAGATCCTTTGGACCCTCAAGTTCCACCCCTCTCCTGTCTCCTTCCAGAGTTTAAACGAGAGTCCAATGGAAACACAAGCTGGACTTTCAGCCCACCTCAGCCTGAGGAGTGCTTCATTCTGGTGACCCCGCCCCCCCACTCAGCCTTACACAGCAACTTCACCCTCCCCAGAGCACGTTAGTAACAATCTGACTTCTGTGAACTCACTCACGCATGTTTTGTCCTTACCAGGCCTAATCAGGGTAAAGATTCCTGCGGGGCTGGATGTGCGAGGGCAGGAAAGCAGGATGTCTTTCCTCCTTGGGACGCCTCCTGCTTTGAAATGAATGCTAGTTCCGTCAGTGGGCCTCCAGCCCCGCAGAACTGTACTGCCTCAGGACTTTGCCTTCTACCCCCTCCTTTAAGTTTCTCTCCTTCCTGCTCTAAGGACCCTCCCAAGCTCCAGGCCTTAGGCCAGTTATCTGGCCTGATGGAGATCTTGGTTGTACTGCTACCCAAACTTCCCTAGAGTGAGCCATAGCCTAGCCTTAAGTAAGACAAGGAATACTTATGGCACCTTAGACTGGTTTCAACTGGTTAGTCGCTAAGGTGCCACAAGTATTCCTCGTCTTATTTACGGATACACACTAACACGGCTGCTAATCTTAAGCCTAGCCTTGTATACATTCCTGAAAGAATATGATTGCCATCTGGGGTTACCTCCCCCATCAGCCCTGCCTCAAAACTACATTTCCCTGGCTTCCTTTGCCTTACCGGGCCAAGCCACCGGTAACTGGGGGCTCACACCACATCCACATAAAGGCCCCAGCACCTTCCACACCTTTTGCAGACAAACTGAAACAGCCTCTTGTGATGGGGGCAAGGCCAGATGGCTATAGGAAGATGCTAGGGAACAGATATGTTATTCTCAGGCTAAACAAATCCCTGGCACTGTCTAGAAATCAGTAGCAACAACTAGCCTGATTGGGACACCTGAAGCCAATCAGGGACTGGTGGAAACCAGTCAAAAACCTCCCAGTCAGTCAGGTGGGGGGTGGATGTCAGGACCTGTGGGAAGAAGCTGTGCTGTTGGTGAGACTGAGTGGCAGACATATCATACACAAGGAAGGAGGCCCTGAGGTAGGGGTGAAGTGGAGTTTGGGGACTGCTGTGGGGAAGTAGCCCAGGGAATTGTATTATGTTTTGTGGCTAAAAGGTCAGCCATCTTAGCTGATACTATTAGGGTCCCTGGGCTGGAGCCCGGAGTAGAGGGCGGGCCTGGGCTCCCCCGCTTTCTGCCTCCCCTACTTAGTCTCTGAGATTGGGAGACAACAGAGACTGTGGCAGGAAGGATAGCTTCTCCTCACTGGTTTGTGATGAAAATGGCTCAATAGGCTGTGAGCTTGTCTCCAGAGAGAGAAGGGCTCCGTGGAGGGTCACAGTGAGCCGCTGAGGCTAGTGAAATCTGCCAGGAAATGCAGAATCCACAAAAATAAGGCCAGAGCTTTGTCACACTCTCTACTGTAATGTTTATTAAATAGGCATTTTTAAAGGGTTTTTATACAAATCATATAAACACAGTTTGATTTGTCTTTTTACACTGAAGAATCACAGTAAAAGAGCTGAAGGTCAAGTCCTGGCTCAGCCAGTGAATGGTTGATAACCTTGCACTGCAACCCTTGGAAAAGTTCAGCTTCTGCGTACAGTTTCTTAAGGTTTAATTCCCATGCTCACCTCCCTGCAAAATGAAATCAGCAGCATGGCAAACATGCCTGTTAGCAGTGATTACCAGAGACTGGGAGGGTGTGAAGGTAACACACTTCAGCAAAGGCATTATTAACGCTGCGCTAGTGGTGTATTTTGGAAAGGGCATTGCTTGAGAACATGGATTAACAACTAGTTTGTATTTGCAGATGAGCCTGCACCAATTTTATTTTCCCTGTTAAAGTTACAAGCAAACACCGTTATCTGTATTAGAACAGTAAAGCACACAGCAGCGGTAAGTGAGGTATCAGCTATGCAGCATTAGTGGCCTGTCTCTGCTCAGCAAGTGTGCACATTCCGGTCCCTGTACCAACCCACATGGACTAGAAATGCAGGCCTCTTATGGGGTGTGCTTTTCCATTACACCCAGCTGGACTAGGTCCCATAATCAGCAGTACTCTCCTGCCCCAGACCAGAGCTACAGTAACACTATTCAGTCCCATGTAGTTATTCACAGACACACTACATACATTCACGTGTGTGTGTAAACACACATTGAGCTGACTCTATGAATATATGAGCTCTCCCCCTCTAGTTGCCTGCTCGACACTGTAACATTATCATTACTATATATTAGTGACTATTGTTTCTATACGCTGACTTTTATAGACAGGTGACTATGGTCATTTTCCATTCACCCTTCCCCTTTTGTGAGCTTTAGAAGAGGGATAAAGTTGATGAATAGCAGCAATCAGCTTTGAAATGGTCTGATACATTTTACTATCACTGTGTGGACGGTTGGTTGTTTATTATTTTGGTAGAGTAATGGGTGGTTTGTGTGTGGAGAACGACAAGTAACGGTGACCAATTTTTCAAAATTAAAAAAAAAGGGGATGGTTTTATGCCAGTGTGTTTTTAGGGACATGAAATAGTCACATACTAGATAAGAATGCACTTTTCAAAAAGTCTGTGTGGTAAGTGTCACGCCTGCCAGCTTCCAACTCAACAAGTGTCCATGCTTATTTTTCAAGAGGATTTTTCCAAGTGAACTTTTCGTGAAACTCTCCCCAAGTGCCGTTAACATCCATGCTGAGCTAAAGATCCTTGAAGCACTCATTCTACTTCTTTTCTCTTCACTCCAAATGCTGCACATCACACTGAGCACTTGTTCTAGTGGCTGGCTTGTTACTAGGACACAGAGCAAATGCTACGCCATGTAGCGTTATGCCCAGAAACCTTTGAGACTGTAAAAAAAAAAAAGCCCACCAAAAATATTTTGATATCTGCAGTGAAAATTGAAGCCATGACAAGTGTCTCACAAGAAGATCCTGGAAGATCATATGAAAACAGGATATTCGGGCACTTTAAGAATAAAATTGCTGGCATGGTTGTTGGGTTCTTGCTTGCATATGGATAAACCATGTGCAGTAATATGGAAACGTTCATCTAGACAACCCAGCTGTATTAAAACTGAAATAACATCATTGATGTGAAACCAGAGATTTTATACCTCTTCATTCACTACATTACCGTCATAACACATCCCTTGTGTGGCATGATCACACAGACACAGACAGAAAATATAGCCGGATCACTTGCAAGTACAAAGACAAGCCTCTTCAATTAGGCTGTACCCAGCAGAACACCAATGAAGACTATATTACAGAGAGGAAGAAGAGGGGAAGGTTGAATGGCTTGCTTGTAGTTGGCTACATCACTGATCTCTAGACATAGAACCAATATGTTTTTCTAAGGCACTTGATTAAAACAAAACAAAACAAAACACCACATAATTTTGCTGTTGGTGTTGGCAACAGGTCAGAAGCAGAGCAGCTTGGCTCTGAAGGGATCATACGATGATCACATTTTGGTCTAAATTGTTCACTTGATATCCAAACTGGAGTCTTGCAGCCCATACCTGACTCCATGGAAAGCAGTGGAAGTTACCATAACCCAAAGGAGAAAGAATGGTTACCTCCTTCGTAGGGCAGTCAATTAATCTAAGTGTGGTGGGTCTCACCCCACACTGCATCCCGCTCCACGGGATGGTGCATGCTAATAGTCATTTTTTTCTAAGTGGCCATTGTATTATCAAAGAATTTAAATATATAGTTATATATATATAGCAGACCATTCTCTCCGAAAAGCCATGTCCAGAGTCTTGGGAACCTTACAATTGTGTTCTTTTGTTTGCTGCAATTTTCTTACATATATATATATACTTTGAAAAAGGATAAAAGAAATAAAATGAGCCCTTGTGAGGAAGGTTGCTGCTGTTTCAATCCAAGTTCTGGATTTAATAAATGGCTCTTATTCATAAATCACTCTAAGGCTCTTCAGCTTCTCTCTGAGGGGGGCATCTACATGTAAGGTTTCTTTTCTATTTTGCTTCTTAATCTCTTAAGAAAGCACGGCTATTTCTCTTGGACCTTAAAATTGGTGTAATTCTTTCCACCCCCTACGCCACCTGGATATGGAAAGTTAAAGGCAACAACCGGCTTTTATTTTAGGTGTTAAAACTGCAGCTCGCCGGGATTGTATAACGTGCACCAAGAACAAATCCCTTAACTCAAAAGACTATCTGAATGGGGAGAGAAGCGGGCTCGGCTTTTGTGTGTGTGTGTTATTTCTAAAGACAGAACGGCTGAGGAATTTTCAGCTACATATTTGAGAAAGGAAGTGGGAAATAATGATCAACAATTTATTTCTCACATCCAAATGGTAAATGAACATTTCCTTGGACACATCACAGTCATTCACATAAAGGGGCATGGGAGTATCTGAGCTCCTTTCCTTGTTCCAGCATAGTTCTTCTCATTAACATAATTATTCAGATCCTGTAGTCCTTGCAGATTGTAATCCGTTTACTGGAGTCTACAACTGAGGTTTATGAGAGGGACCTCATGCCCATGGCCCCTTCTGTAGTCCAGACTGGTCTGAGATTATGGCATTCCATTCCCATAGAAAACAAGTCATCGTCACCAGCGCCTCTCGCTGGAATGAAATGTCCCACGTGATTCCGGTGCAATCAGTCATGCCTCAGAACAGCACTTCTGGTGGTTCATTTTGACTTTGTGCTTGATGCCATCATACAGCTCAAAGTTGTAGTTTTCCAGAGTTGTGGAGCTTCGAGAGGACAGACCAGTATAGGAGCATGTACAGTAGAGCAATAACCCAGCACAAATGGCCCCTAGGAGAACTCCAAGTGAACTCATAGCTATGATGGTGACTAGGATTGGATCCAGAGTGTAGAGCCAGCTCTTGTCTTTGTCCAGCTTTGGGGTTACTGGAGAGTTAGTATAGAACAGTGTGGTATTGTTATCCAGACCAAAATAATCTGCAATATAATTGACATTTATTAGTCAGAGATCATTTATTCACCTTAAACTTATTTGTAAATAACAGCATTTGCAATGGTTATAGTTAGGGCCAGATCCTCAGCTGGCATAAATCAGCAGAGCTTTAAGTCAATGAAGCTAGAACAATTTACACCAGCTGAGGATCTGACTTTTCAAGCACAGTTGTAGTCAGAAATCTGCTTCTGTGGGAATCACCTCTGTGACCTGTCAAAGCTTCCATACCTAATTTGCTCCATTTACATATCAAGATGCAATGTGAGTTCCAATTAAGGTTTGAACGTTCAGTTCTGCTGGTGCCACCACAAAAACAGTTTGTGGACTTTGCCGTGCTGATAGTAGTAAAAAAACCCCCAAACTGATGCAACTTGAATGGCACATGTACAATAATAGGACAGCATATATTTAGAAACAAGATGCCTGCTTTTATACTACCACTTTTTTTTAACCATACCACATTTTCAGTCCTTGAGAAATAACCAGAGAAGGTGTTATGCAGCATCACTATAAACTTTCCGATACTAAGGACATCTGTCTTGACTGAAAAGTCTCTTCATCTATAGAAAGCACTCTTCCCATAGGGCCTTATCCTGCACCAATGGTATCAATAGGAGCTTTGTTATTTATGTCAATGGGCACAAGATCGGGCGCAAACTTCCTATGCAATATCACTTGTGGGTTCACTGAAAGCAAGACTGTTACTTGTAACTACTCTTGCAGTACATTTTCATCAGTAACTGAGACGATAATACTTACGGAGCATTTTACGCATTCAAAACCCTGTATGTGCACACATTTCTGAATTCTCACACATCCCCTATGAGGCAGGGGGATAAGTATTATCCTCCCAAGGCCGCCCAGTGAGAACTGCCAGACTTCAAACCCTTTGCCCAGGTGAACTTTAGTCATAGGCTCCACAAAGCCATAAGGGGCAGATTCTCAGAGGATGTGAGCTGGCTTCATTGGAAATACACTGATTGACCAGCTGAAGATCTGGCCCATTATTTTGATAATCTTCCCTATATTATAGCTCTGGAAACAGGGGAGGATGTACTGGTTTGGGGAGAAAATGGCTAAACCTCATCCCAAATCCTGAAATGAATCCCTAAGAATTTTTGAAGGTTTGTAAAGTTCAATCATATTTAAGGCCCAGCTCTCCCTGCCTGAAGAGGTGTCTCCTTCCTTTGCTGAAATAGGCTGTCAGCAATTCTGCCAGTGTCTCTTACACTGGGCCAGCTGCTGTCTTAATTGTAATACTCTGCAGATCTCAAAGTACTTTGCTAAGGAGAGAAGAATATGATTACCCCCAGTTTGGAGAAGGGGAAACCAAAACAGAGAGAGAGAGAGGTCTGGCCCAAGGCCACACAAAGAGCCAGTAGAAGAGTTGAACTAAAACTCAGCTCTCCTGATGCCCAGTCCTTTGCTGTGATCACTAGACCACACTGCTTCTTCAAATTTTGTAAACAATGTACACTGCTCCTAGTTCAGAGCAGAGGTAATGCAGTCTAAACAAGCTGTGATCTAGGGGAAGACTTGGAGCCTGTGAGATTTTTAACAGACCAGCCATTCAGAATCCACCAGTTAGACCAGTAGCTCTCAGTCTTTCCAGACAACTGTACCCCTTTCAGGAGTCTGATTTGTCTTGTGTACCCCCAAGTTTCATCTCACGAAAAAAACACTATTACTGAAAAATTGCTTACTTTTTCATTTTTAACCATATAGTTATAAAATAAATCAACTGAAATATAAATATTGTACTTACATTTCAGTGTATAGTATATAGCACAATATAACAAATCATTGTTTAAAATTTTAGTTTGTACTGTCTTTGCTAGTGCTTTTTATGTAGCCTGTTGTAAAACTAGGCAAATATCTAGATGAGCTGATGTAACCCTGGAAGACTTCTGTGTATCCCCAGGGGTGCATGTACCCCTGGTTAAGAATCACTGTGATGCACAGCGTCATACCTGACAGTCTACCCTCCCAATGATGGTTTATTGCCAAATATAGAGAGTCAGCTTAGGATTGGGGAAAGGGAGTTGAAGGGTAAGGGTTTTGTGGAGGGCTGTTAGGATCAGGAAGAGGGAGCTGAGATGAATGGGCCTCTTCGAGATTGGAAGATGTAATAATTAGAGATAGGCATGAACCAGAACCCCAGATTCCAAACATTCCCTATCTCTGGGATCTTTAATTGAGTTTTGCCGCTTGCTGTATCTCTGCAGAAGTCCAGAGTAGGTCCTTGGATCCAAATAATCTTGTATTTGAGAAAAGTTCAGACCCACATGCAAAAACTGTGGATTGTCCCCTTTCTCTAGTAATAATAGTAGACTGTGATAATACAGATTAAGTTTCCCCCTAAATTATCTGCATGACATTTTATACTCACCATCTTCATTGTCATCTCCAATGTCTCTCCCGGGGACTGCAAAGCCATCCTCTAACCTTGGGAAGTCCACTAGAATGACAAAATGTGTTTCTGAAGTATTGAAAACAGTTACTTTATTATGAGACCTGCCAGGTTTGAACTGTTGCAGAGTTTTCCACAGCTATGGCCAAAGTCAATGAATAATCTTGAGTGTACAACAGAACAGGTGCTTCATGGTACATCACATTACACGTTTTTCCCCCACTAAATGACCAGCTTTTAAGAAAATGAAACAGAGGAAAAAGAAAGAAACTGGATAATCTGAATCCCATTGAAATATTGTCACTACTGTCTTCATAATGGCCATAACTCATTATTAAGATGGTCATGGGTATTATACTTATAACTTTCAATAGTATCTTAGTGCCCATCATTAGTTGCCATTAATGGTAGATCCATTTTACACACTCTACATTTCATCATCTCACATACATCTTAGTGGCCACAAAGCCCCAATGACCCCCTTTCTCTTTGGTTTCAAATAAATTCACAGTAATTTAAGGAAGTCGTGTATCATCATTACAAGTTTTAATGTAAAAGCTGGTTGAGACAGAATGAGATGATGGGGAGATTTGTAACTGGGTGTCCATATTCAGGCATTTATGTTAACATCTCTGATCCAAATGCCTTTTAGCGGTGACGTTTCTTTTTATTGTTCAGCATAGATCAAACCCTACCAACCAAATGTGCTTGCTGCACTCGGAGTAGAATTAAGTTACCTTGCAGTGTAATCTTTCCAGTATTAGCTCTATTCCAGGAGAAATGCCTTTATATTTAAACTTGCTTACATTTTCAAAACTAACTATGATTTTTGTGTGCCCACCTGGAGCCACTTAAAGAAGATGAAGCTTGCTGAGCACCTAGCTATCTGAAAATCAGACTCCTACAAAGCATCTCAAGTTGTCACTTTTGAGACTCTAAGCTACTGTTTTGTCTCTTACACGAGTTGCAAAAGAAGAAAGAGATCAATGTAATTAAAAAAAAAATCGCCTATAAATGAGAAGGCCAAAGCAGTGTAATGTGCCTAAAGAGCAATGTCTCAGTTGCAAGGGCCTTTCCAAAAATTGCAAGCTACTGATTGAGCCTAAATTCATGTGTTTGCCAGGAGACTGTTACACAGGTGTCTCTGTTCAGACATTTGTATCAGACTCGCCTGTTTTCAAGACCTCCAGCTTAATACTATTCATTTAGTGAGTTAGGGTAATTTATATCGCAGAATGACTAAGCTTGACAAGAAGGGGAAAAAGACATACACACATCCATTGAGTAGTTTGAACTGTTACCCCATCAACACTTATCAAGAGGGAAAGAACTTCAGTGCCTTAGCAAACAAAATCAATAGTCTATCCATCACTGCCACTGTGTGCATCACCCAAGAAGCCTGGGTGTATATTAGCAGCACTGCCCCCCTCAAGAGCTCCTCTCTGTCCCAGACCGAACCCTAGATTCTCACCATGCCATTGAAAACCCACCGCCCTTATGGTGAAGGAGAGACTGGGGGTCTCCTGCCGAACCACGTCAATGTTGCTCCTACAGGGCCAAATGCGTAAGTGTTGACATGCCTCAATGTTGGGGTGCCTTAAAGAGGCCAGAATTACTGAGCACTCACCCTATGTAAATCAGGCTTCTTTAAGAGCAATATGAGTAAAGGGAGTTCTTTGGGCCTTTAAGCAGCATGAGGCACACCCTCCTTCAAGAGCCCGGTGGGCCAAATTCACTGCTGGTGTAAGCAGTTCCACTGTCTCGCCTCGTAGTTCCTGCCCTCTTCAGGAGAACTGAATCTGGTACTGGGAATTTAACAGTGGGTGTTATATGGGAGAGCACCACCACTAGGCCACTGTGGCTCTTCTGCCAAGAACATGCAGTACCACCATCATTATCATCAGTGAAATGATCGCCACATCAAAATAATATTGTTTATTGGGCACCGTGGCTTTAAATAGCAAGCACCTGCCTTGAGAGGTCCCAGAATGCAGAAAGGCACTTCTAGATGGTAATTCAGATGCTCTGCTTGAATCGGGCATAAAGGGAGGGTGAGAAACTTGGATGGAGCAGAAATACGCACCTCCCCCAGCCTTTGGGGCTGATGCCAAAGCCTACTAAAGTCAAAGAGAGTTTTTCACTGATTTCACCGGGCTTTGGATCAAGGACCTTATTAGCAGGGAACAACAACACAGACAGTTTGACAAACCTGTGAGCTCGGGATTTAACTTTCATAGCATAAGGATGTAGAATGGAATGGGTCACTTAGCTACAGATCTCTCACTTCAGACCTAGCGTTAAGCCCAAAATAAAACCCCAGGTCCAAATCACCCTAAACTTTGGAGGAGCTCAGATCTAACGTTTGCAGCTGGAGGCCATGCAGGTTTGAGGTCTATATGCTCAGGCGAGGCTGAACGTAGGTCTTTGAAGTGATGTCTCAGCATCCCTTCAGCTCCCAAGGAAAGCTTGGGAGACTGATGGCAGTGTCCTTAACACTGGTGTTAATGCTAGCATCAGCACAGCATTTCTCTTCATGCTCATTATTTGAGTAGTTAAAAATATTTCTTTTAATTTTCACGTGAAGATGGGAATACGAACACAGAAGGGCCCATTTTCATGTCCCTCATAAACATCAGTGATGAATGTAGAGAGAGCGAAACACAATTAATTAAGCAGAGGCCCTGCTATCAGTAGCTTTTCAAAAAAGAAGGAGCAAGGTCAGCTGATTTCTGAGCACTTCTAGGACTCGACCCACCCAGATGGAAACCTTTTAGGATCTGACGAACCGCCCGAGGGCCTTGTGGAAGTATTTGGAATTGTTCATATACAAAGATCACTCAGAAAGTGCTTCAAGCTAACCATCAATCAGGAAACAAGAGGTCAAATTCTGCTGTCAGTTTCACCCATGCAACCACTTTGAAAACACAGATAGCATGAGGATAAATTAAGCTAGAATTTGGCCCACTGCCTGGAAAGGGAATCTCTCCTATTTTGTCAGAAAAACGCATTAGAAAGTCAACTCTGTTTTGGTTTCTTCCCAGTTAGTTTTGGTGAGCAGGAAGGAACTAAAAGGATATCGGATAATCAACACTTTTGAAAGAACATCAGTTCTCCAAGCCTTAAAGGGAGACCTGAGCACTGGGGAAAACTTGAATAAAGAGAACGCTTATACAAAAAGCTATTTACTCTGCTAGCAATTTTCTCTCTTCCCTCTGCTAATATTCCTGATATTTGTGTTTTAAGAGCTTTCTCCCACACAATCTATTTCCTCTTTCAGCTTAGTCCTGTAGCGGGGCCAGAATCCTCTATTTATCACATGGCATGCGATTGCCATCAACTTATTTGTGATGTCATGCAGCTGCTCCAATGTGCTATGGATGAAACAAAATAAAAAAGGATTTTGCCATACCAAGTAATTAGCAGAACCAGCCGTGGCTGTTTGGCAGCCTGTGGGGCTGATCCCACCAGACTCACATCCAATCTTCCAGCACAGAAAACAGCCCTGCATTTGGCATTAATTAGCACCTTTGTTGACAAGTCTCAGCACAGATGTGAAGACCGGGTTGGGCCATGAAAACTGACCTTTCGGACGTACTCCCTCTAAGTTGGGTACAAGGCGCCTCGGCGGAACCATGACCCGCCCACATGTGGTGCCCATCTATCATGTGCACAAACAGGATTTAATGCACCTCTCCTGTACATGAACAGAGGGCGTTCATTCTGCAAGGGCTACCCATCTGCTATCTTTCACATGTACTAAATTTACTTGAACATTTTAAATGAAAAAATCATTAAGGAAAGTTATGCAAGAAAGTTAAGTGAAACTCTATTTAAGGATGATGCATTTGAAAGCTTTGCCTGGTGTGAAAGGCCCTTTTTAAGAAACGTGTTGAATTATGGCTACGAACCTCCAGTTATTCATGCTGAAAAGCAGTAAAGATGAAGCCAACGTAAGTGATGGCTCTGGAAATGGCCGGATACCTAGCAGAGACTGTTATCTATTGTAGCTGAGATCACCGCCAGCAAGCTAAAAGGCTAATTTATGAATCCTGAAAAAGGAAGACGAGGAGGTTTTAATCAATGTAGTTGAAACATCTTAAATAGAATGAACAGCTCAAGACATGGGGCTAACAGGCCAGAGGTTGGTATTTTCAGAGACATTAGGAGGCTTAATGTATGTGGCTTTAAAAAAGTGACTGAACATAACGATCGCGGGGGATGTGACATAGGAGGTAATGTGCTGACCTTTTTTGCTGCTTTCACTCAGATTGGGCTTTTGGTGTAAGTGAAAAGAGCCTAGAGATGTCCGATATGCACGTGTATGTCTCGGTCAGTGTGCTGGGTAAATTGCTTTAAGCCCACTCAACCAGCCCCGCTTCGGGCTATGAAGTTTGGTTTCAGTGCAATGGCATTGTTGAGGGAATGACACTTGTTCACAACACCATGACAGCTTAAAACCAGCATACCTAGAGGCGCCTACCTACAGCACAGGCCACAACAGAACCATGCTCAGTAAATTTTGCATCACGCCCACACATTTCTCTCGAGGGGGCCTGTTTCTCTGTCTAGAACAGTGGTCTTCAAACTGGGGTGCGCGCACCCCCCCCCGGGGTTGTGCGAGCCTCCCCAAGGGGGTGCACGAGACCCCGGCGCCGAGCCTGCCCGGGAGACCGCCGAACTCCCAGGTGGGCTATTTTAGTCCCGCCGAAATGCCGCCGCGGAAAGCAGAAGCTTCTGCTTTCTGCGGTGGCATTTCAGCAGACATACCCTCCCCCGCCCCCGGGGGCTGCCAGACTTTTCCCTCTGCGGAAAGGGTCCGTGGGGGGAAAAGTTTGAAGACCCCTGGTCTAGAAGGCCCATTTTCCAGCCCGCAAATCATTCTTGTAGGTATTTTCTGAACTGTTTCTAATTTGTCAACATTCTTTTTGAAGTGTGGCCCCCAGAACTGGACACAGTGTTCTAGTAATGGTCTCACTAATGCCCTGTACAGAGTTAATATTACCTACCTCCTCCCATTTGATAGCCCTCTGCTCATAGATCCAATGTTTGCTTTTGCTTTCTTAGCTACAACATTGCCTTGGGAGTTCAGGTTCAGTTAGATCTCAGGATGGGCTCCTAGACTGCAGTGCTCATCTTGACAGGCTGCTTTCCCTGTGGAACCCGATTGGTGCTCCACGGATGGGCTCCTAGAATGTGGGCTCACAATGTGGCAGGGTCATGATGCAAACGCCACTAACCTGAGCTGCTTTGGGTTGTCTTCTCCCAAACACTACAGCTACTGTACACATGACACACTTTGTTTAGAAGACGCCAGGATTGAGGTTAGCTGGCAGCGCTCCATGACGGTGAGTCATACACAAGTCCTATTTTTCACTGACTTTCACTCATCAGTGATGCATGTAAAGGTCTATTTTTTTTCGGTAGAAAGTATCTGAATCTCTAGTTTATTTTGCATGCTTGGTGTACTTTGAAAGCTGACCGAATGCCAAAGTGCTCGCCTAAAATAACAGCACATTATTTACTGACACAGTGCACTGGGAATTTCCCTGAAGAAAGACATCCACCTACATACTCGTCACTCCCACTTACACACTCATCACTACCCCATCCTCTGGCGTGAGAACATGTTGAGTGGGCAGCGCAGCATGAGTGCAGTTGTAAATGAGTGATTAAAATGGAGTATTGGAGACCAGCTAGACTAAGTCCCACCATGTGACCAAACAATAATGCACAGGATTGCTTGCATGGACACTCAGGGTTAAAACTGGGACCTTTTATTGCTTCAGCCATTTAAAGCAGAGCCATTTCTTTTAAAACTATTAGAAGAATGATCTGAAGCCCTACAGTTTACAAGTGTTTTGGGCCAGTCCTTTCTTGCCTTAGTAGGAGTGTGGACCACTCCAGCATTTTAAAAAAGAGAGCACTGGGCAATGTACGGTAGGGACCAGCCCTTGTGCTAGCAGAAAAATGGACTATCCTAGGCTACTGTAATATTTCCATAAAGGAAAGGCTGGAAAGGTACTGCAGAGAATTATCCTTGCCTTGGCAGGAAATGGACAAACTGACCTACACCAATGATCTTTAGAACTTGTCCACTGCCTTTGTGTTTCTGGTGTTTGCTAGGTCTGCAGTACAGTTACTAGGGCGGTAGCATGGCCTAGTGGATAGAGCACTGGCATGGAACTCATGAGACCTCGGTCCTAGTCCCGGCTCTGCCACCATTCCACGAGGGATGCAAGTCACTCCCCTTCCCACCGTAAATGGAGATAATGACACTGACTGCCTTTGTAAGTGCTTTGGGGTCTATGGATGCCCTGTGCTATGTATGCGCTAGGGATTATTAGTCATGGTATTGATTAAGGCCCTGATTCAGGAAAGCAGCCTAAGTCAGCATAGCTTAAAGTTAAATACATCCCTTATGTATTTTGCTGCCTCATATTGGGGTAGAGTGCATGCTTAAGTATCTTCCTGACTCAGAACCAGAGTCAGATAAGCCAACATGGAAAGCTTTTAAAGGTCATCAGTGTAAGCACTCTTCTATCTGTCATTTCTATGCACCCATAAGCTCAGCTCCATTGTATCTAGATATTGCAACACCCTTGGTCTTCTATGAATTTCACACATTCCTGGGTGAGATCATGTTCTTTACACATAGAGTGCAATACTAGTACAAGGCACACAAAGAGACCGCACTGTGGTCCCCAAAGGCCTGTAACACTGTGTAGTGTGGGTGGTCTAGATTCCATATGCAGCCTGTAAAGCAGTTCACCAGTACTTGCATGTCATACCAAAACTGCTGAAGTGGAAACTAGAACTACTCTGTCTATAACAGAGGTGGGCAAACTTTTTGGCCTGAAGGACACATCGGGGTTCAAATTTGTATGGAGCGCCAGGTAGGGAAGGCGGTGCCTCCCCCAAACAGCCTGGCCTTGCCCCCTATCTGACCCCCCCCAACTGCCCCCATCTGCTCCTTGTCCTCTGACTACCCCCTTCTGATACCCCACCCCCTATCTAAGCCGCCCTTCTACTTGTCCCCTGACCCCCCCCTCCAGAGAGAGAGACCCTCCTCCCCTAATCACATCCCAAGACTCTACCCCCTATCCAATGCCCCTGCTTCCTGTCCCCCTGACTGTCCCAACCCCTAACCACACCCCTGCCCCCTGACAGGCCCCCTGGGACTCCCATGCCCTATCCCACCCCCTTTCTCCATCTGCTGATCACCTCCTGAGATTCTCTGCCCCTTATCCAACCCTCCCACCCTCTGCCCGGCCCCCGCCCCCTTACCACACTGCCAGACATGCTGCCGTGCTGATCTGCTGAAGCGTGCAGCCTCGCCCCCCCAAAAGCGCTGCTCACGTGGAGCACTGAAGCTGTGGGGGTTGGGGAGGAGAAGCAGAGAATGAGAGAGAAGCTAGCCTCCACAGCCAGGAGCCAGACAGGATGGGCTCACAGGATGGATGTGGCCCGCAGGCCATAGTTTGCCCACCCCTGGTATATAAAGAATAAAGGCTCAGCTTTAACATCCTTTTAACTAGCCTTTTACTTCTTTTAATTGTTTATTTCTAGCTCTTTTTTTAAAATAGTGGAACAACTCCTCAAATTTATGTCGTTTTGTTTTGTCATCATGAAGCAGCCTGTATGCTCCATTTCCCTTCCCCACTGTAGTGCTGTCTCTATAGATGTGATCACCAGATTGTTGTGAGGTTCAGGGCTGCCTCACGCCAAAAACAAAAAAAAAAACAACCAAAAATCCCCCAAACTCCTGCTGGAGCGCCAGCTGAGGTTAAAAAAAAACAAAGGCGGCAGGAGCAGAAAGTGCCGCCCTAATATTGGCCTGAGTGCCGCCCCTTACGAAGGGCCACCCCAAGCATGTGCTTCCCAGGCTGGCGCCTGCAGCCAGCCCTGGTGAGGTTGCCTGGTGAATGGAAAAACACTTTACAAACACACGCACTGCCGGAAGGGTTACTACCTCAAATGCTTAGTGGCTGTTTTTCAAAATGAAATATCCTCGCCATTTCCAAACAATCATTACCCCCGAACACTATACTTAATTTACACACAAACTAAATCCCTGCCCAATTTTAAAGGAAAGCCATGTGTTGGACAGAGCTTAACGTAAAAGGAAAAAAGTCCCTCGTGTCAGCTTGACCGTCCTGCTTGGTATTGTAAGTACTGTACTTTGTATTTAAACCACCTCCCAGGAAGCTCTGGCTTAGGCCTAACCTCAGCACTCAGAAATGGGTGGGGTGCATGACAGCGTATGTCCCTACGGACACACCTATAGAGCAGCTGGACGAGTCCTTCCCAGCTTGGATAGATGTGCATGCACTTGCTCTGCATGGGCATGTTAAAAATAGCCAGGTGGCCATGCTGGCCCAGGGGGGTGGCTTGGGCTAGCTGCCCAAGTGCATACATAGGATGTCAGATGGGGTGGTACTTTGGTGGCTAGCCCAAGCCACCGCCTGTGCTGCTGCAGATACACTGCTGTTGTTTGCATGGTAGCTCGAGCAGAACTACCTTGGGTATGTCACCCAAGCTGGGAATTACAGCTGTTAGCTGCTGTACAGATGTACCTAGAGGGACATTCTCATGCTCTTGGTGTATGCTACGTTCTGAATCCCTGTGAACCGCAGGATCAGTTTGCGTTTTCAGTTAGACATAGAAAGAGGGATTTTCACCAAAAAAAGGAAAACTGAAGAATGGTGATTGAGAAGGAAAGGTGCAAGGATAAACAGGAGGGGACAACAGCACAGGGGGAAGTCATGTCCTGCTTTCTTCAGAAAGCTTCCTCCCACTGAAGTCACTCTCAAGAGTCCCAACCATTTCAAGGGTATGGGATCCGGCCTCTAAACAGGGGGCTGGTCAGACATTTTCTGTAACAGATTGGCACGGGAAGCAATCAGAACAAAGTGGAGGTGAGAGATTCAGCGATGATGTCACACCAGGGCTGTCTTGAGCAGGTATGTGGCAAACAAAGAAGCCCCCCATCATTAGAGTCCTAAGCCATCCCACATAGGCTCCTGGAAGGCTTCTGATTTTTGCATATCAGCAGTGAAAGCTGCCGTGAAATGATGCAGATTGCAGATGTGTCTAATGATGAGCAGACATGTCAACATCTGTGTTATGCTACCCAGTGTTAGAATATAGCTTGACTGTCTCCTGCCCTGGTGTGCACACACACAAACAGTATAATCAGAAACGGCCTGGTCTCTTGAGGCAACGTGACCAGATGGCTAACAGATATTTTGCTCTCACTCCTTCTAAGGTATGGCATAAGCAACAGACTATGCTGCCATTGTGCCAAGGGTGCTGCTGTGCTTAGCTATCTAGGCAACTGGCTGAGGGAAGTGATTCATAATGGAGCCCTTCATTTGCAGGTCACTGGTTCAACGCCCTCCCAGGGCGGTGATCAGAGAAAGTTGTTTCCAACCTGATGTCCGTTGTAGAATAAGTTGCCCCCATGACAAAACACAACTCTCTAAGCTAGTGCCGCCAGTTGTCTTTTCCAGCCGAGAGGCTGAATGTTGACTGTGCGTAGAGACCAACCTACCACCTCACATTACTGACAGGTGCTCTCTGCAGAACGGGGCGGAGCTGCATTGGCAGGGCAGTCTGAAGAGAGTGTGGCCTATGTTTGCCACGCCACTGCCTTTCGTGAACCCTGAAAAGGGTGAGGAGAAAAGGGATGCGCTGCTCTGCTACCTCTCGATCCTTTTATCTCTCTCCTTGTTTTGGATAATGGGTAACGACACTATCCCTCAAACGGGCAGTCACTTCTGTGCTTGCTGTCGGCGTCACCAAAGGCTCTGATGGAAGTGCTGTGGCCAAGACCCAGGGTGCTGGCTGGCTTCTGGACCCTGCCTAGAGTCTTTGAGCCTGATTCTGTTGCCACTTGCTCTGGTGTAAATCAGGAAAAGCTGCGCCGAAGTCTTGTAAGTCCGGCCGTATAAACCCAGCGTCAGGGAGAGCCGACTCACCGCCTCAGTTCACAGCTCAGGAAAAGCCAATGTGCCCTCTCCCATGAGAAACAAAATCCAGTTCTTGATTCTCTCTGCCATATGCACTCCTGGGGGAGTTGCCCTGAAATCAATGGCGTTCTCCCAGCGAGGCATTTGGCCCAGTCTGTGTCCAGGCATGTTGCTCACTGAATAACTATGGACTTCTTCTTGAGCAATTCTTCATCTAAGGCACACCCTCAATGTGAAGGGGCTGCCTAGGAAGGAAGCAGCCCAGACCTTTCAACAGCACAGCACACAATTTTCTTCTTCTTTAATACTGTGATTTGTTGCTGCTTCTTTTGTCCTGTCCGACAATGAGTAGAATATTCAGGCAGGTGCACACTTACTATGCACGGTGTCTGTGCCTATTGTGCCTCGTACAATGGAGCTGCAGCCTATAGGTGCTTCCACAATACAAATAAACTCATCAAATGCCCTTGGCTTCACTTTGGTGTCCAGAGTCGCCCATAAAGGCTGATAAGTCCTTTGTGAACATAATTTTCTGGCGTAAATATGAGCCTTTACAATTAAACAGAGCAATCAAGAAGCTACTGTCAGAATTGCCATACAATAGTATGTTCAGCAAAGAGGCCAAGGACAGAAAACTCCCGTGGAGTGACTCATTGGTGGCTAAACAGACAGCTTCATCCTCCAAGCTAGTTAATCTGGAAGTTCCACTGGCAACAAATGCACTAAAGATACCCACCTTGTCCCTACAAATGGAGCTATTTTAAATTAGAGTAAAAACTAAGTAAGTACTCAGGTAGGTAGTATTGTATGCACAGAAACAGCCTCACCGTATACTACCATTTAAATGAACCTTTCTGGCCATATTTTTGAGGGCCGTATACAGACAGTGGTTCTGGCTTCTGATCTCACTTACACTTGAAAGCTCCACTTAACTTAGGTTTAGACCAGCATGGAAGCCTAGCACTTTAAAATTCTAATTTGTCCTGCAGCGTGAATTCCTTTGAATAGCCTTGAACTCCTACTAAAAGCAAAAAAAAGAAAGAAAAGAAAAGAAAAAACAAAATAAAACAAAAAAACTCCTCCCGCCTTTCCTGAACGACGAGTGGGATTTTAAGGACCAGATCTTCAGCTGGTATAAATTGGCTTAGCCAACAACCAGTCAGACCCTGGTACCTAAGTTAACCATCTCATTTTGTAGCTATGATAGCTTTATATATTAGAACTTAACCACTTGCTTTAAATCACCTGTGTTCTTTGATGCTACAGAAGAGTAAGTTGCTTTTCCTCAAGCATATACATGGGTGCCTTGTGTGACCAGCCGTTATATTACTCATACTACAGGACTGATACTCAAGCTGAGATACTCCACAAATGGTTGTGGTTATTCTCCTAAGGCCAGGTCTACACTAGAGAACTAGGTTGGTTTAACGATGTTGGCTGGAGTTTCAAAAAATCCACTCCCCTGAGTGGCACAGTTAAGCTGAACAAAATCCCTGAGTAGATAGCGCTAGACTGAATTGGAAGAGGTGGGTTACCTGCGCTGATGGGAGTCGCCCCTTAGTGTAGGTAGTGTCTACACTGAAGCACTGTTGTAGTGTTTATATTGTAGGCAAAGCCCTGCATCACTGACATAAGCCCCTCAAGTCTTCCTTCAGTCACGCAATGGCTGATTGTATTTCTTTATCTGTCAGCATGTTCAGGGTACGTCTCCATGCGTACAGCTCCAGGTTGCATCCACAAAGATGGCTATGATGACAAAGATAATCACAATCAGCTTGTGTCTATAACTGTGGAGGCTGCCTCTGGGCCTTCTGCCTGTTTCACAATAGACATGAGCTGCTTCCATTCATTGCTCTAAAGGAGGCGATGCTAATCCTTCACTGTTCAGCTGGCCCTTCCCACCAAAGCCCTACCACAGAGGTAGTCAATTATTTTTTTTGTCGAGATCCAAATTGCTTGGTCAAGGTATGGGCAAGGTCTAGATTCCAGAGAAAATAACGATTAAAAAAATACCCCCAACAATAATGCTAAGTAAATAAAAAGATTGCAGAGTCCATTCAAAAGCGTCGGACAGTCTGGTTTTGGCCCACAGGCTGCCTAGTGACCAGCCCTGCTCTACTCTTTTGAGATTGCTTTTTAGGGATGAACTCAGTGCTTCATATTTACTGCTGAAGAGAGCTTATTGGCATGGCACGTAGGCTTTATTTTTTGCAGTCATGTGCTAATTTTGGCTGTTTGTGCATGACGCGCGGCCCCATCCAGCCTTTCTGTGCTCCTGTTTGAATCTTGGTCAGCTTGTGTGTGAAGAATATAAGGCGCAATTAACCCCCGCACCACCCCTCCCTTTTCATTTGTTTACTTAAAAGATTTTTTGCTCGCAGTGAGACCATCAGGCATTTTCTCACCCACTCTCTTTTTTGCGCATGTTTGTTTTGCATTTGGCTTGGGTGGTCACTGAAGTGTACAAAATGCAAATTACGAGCTTTGGCGCGCCAGTGATCTGCACAATTAAAGCAAAAAAAAAAAAAAAAAGTCTCCAGCTCTTCAGCTAGGCTTATATTTGTACAGCCACAGCAAGAGGACACCATTTGAACTCTGAATTCTTTGTCTGGTCTAAAATCCACGTAAATCCAGGAAGTGCCACTGCAAAGCTACATGAATGTCAGCCTAAAGCTTAATGCCGAAGGAAAATAAATACATACATGCAATTTCTCTTTAGAAAAAGATAGAACGGGCTTCAAGATAGATTTTAAATCGGCAGCCTAGCTGCGGGCTCTTCTGAGACAGCGTAAGATGCACAGGCCAACATCAAGGCCAGGGAAAGGAGAACTACACCACCAGTCATCAGTATTACTCCTAGAGCTTTCAACAGTACAGCTGGGCCCCTGCTTCCCAGTGTGGGTAGACAGACACGCATTAGCACTGCTGGCGCTAGAGTGCTAAGAACAGCAGGCTGGCCGCAGTGGGTCAGGCTAGTCACCCACGTACGTACTTAGGGTCTCTGGGCTTGGGTAGCAAGCCCAACCTGCCCTGGTCAGGCTGCTCTGTTTTAGCTGCTAGTTTGAGCCGAGCAAGAGTATCTACAGCTACCTGAGCTGGAAATTCCACCTCCCAGCTGCAGCATAGAGGTACCCTAAATCCATTTTGAGCACAAAATGCAGGGGGCCAACGTCCTCGCCTGGTGTAAAGCGGCGCAATTCTACTGGTGTTAATGGACTGGGGCCCGCAGACCCCCGCGAGGGTCTGGCCCATGCTGCCTTGATCATTTAATTCCAAACACTGTGCCAGTCCATGTGACCATCTCCTGGCAATGGTGAACCAACCACTGCCACTTTTCTGTACAGCTGACATTCAAAGGAGCAGAAAGGTGTCTTTAAAAAAAAGGTTGTGATTTTTTTTTTAATGGTATATTGTGTGTATCTCATGTAGGGACTAAGTGCACAATTTATCTGAGCTAGCCAGCTTCCCCTGGGGCACTCAAATGATAGGTCCCAGGCTTACCAGCCTGAGAAATGCCATATCATCACATTTAGCAATTTAGCACTTAAGTAACTTTAGTAAAATCCCCAAACACTCATGCACTGGCTCAGCCTCCTAACTAGGAATGGTATAAGAGAGTCTAAAAGCCACTTTTAAGGACTTGATCCTGAGCCTAGGGGGGTCGGATTCTCAGCTGATTATGATCTTGGCACATCTACACTGACTTCACGTTCACCAGCTGGGGAGCTGGCCATGAGGTTTTTGTTAGTGACTTGAATGGAAGCATAATCAAGGTTTGACTTGCTGAAGGAAAGAGCTGTAGCACTCTGAAGGGAATGTGCACTGAAACATCAGTTTGCCCAATGTCGTTCCCATAAACAAAAAAGAAACCCGCCCCAGGTATGTGTATAAAAATATCACCCTTTTATTACATTCCACACAATACAGCTTTAAAGAGTTTCAAATTTCCACAAGATATTTCAACACACAGGCAACTGCGCGATGCTGGGGATGTCACAGTTCTAGGAGGGGGAGAATTGGGAGTAAAAATCTTTTAAGTGATTTTTTGTCATCGTCTTTGGTGATTTTTTAAGACTGGCCCTCAAATTCTCCTCTCACGTACGCCAAAGCACCCTCCCTAACTTCAGCAGGCTTCCCTTGGTGTAGCCGAGAGGAGAATTTTACACAGGGATGTCGTACCAACTTCAGGAATATTACTAGAGGCTTCCCTACCCTAGTGAAACTGTAGGTTTGATCTGAAAACACAGCAACAGTCTTTCAATAGTCTGTGGCCATGATTATCTAGGATAACTTGGCGTTGGGGATTTCATAGCAGAAGTGATATGTTCGATCCTGCAAGTGCTACATAATGAAGATGCTCACTAATAAACGACTTCCATGCTGGAAGAAGCTCTCCTAGGGCTCACGTGGTACTGATCGCATCCTGAGAGGTGATGGATGCCCCTGAGTGCCTCCTGACTTCAGTGGGAGTTGAAGGCACTTAGTCCCCCGGCCCCCAGCCTTGCAGTCCCAGATGTGTGTTTAATCTGCACATCTCTCTCTTTCTAGATGCACCCACCACCACACGCGCTCAATGCGGAGAATAGGTTTAGCCGTTGTGCACTTTAAAAACTATCTCCCTACCAACGCAGCGCTGTGTGATGCTACCAGCTGAGCGGGCATCTCCGAAATCGGCAATGTAAACTGCCGCATCCGCTGAAGCGTGCTACTGACTAAGGCTGGGAAGGAGAGAACAAGAGTGATATCCCCATGGCCATGCGCCGTTGGGGATCGGCTAAGACTGGTCTCTGTTGTGCTACGTGCAAACCCTGCGTGCGTGGGACATGCTTTCCTGATCTGACAGAATGAGTAAGACTACAAAAAGTTAGCAGAACTGTTATCTTTTTTTCAGGGGCAGAAAGGGCGGCTGCAGGTCGTAGTGCGGGGCGGGATCTGATCACTTGCCACAACTGAACATGAAAAAGCCTGAACTTTGCTCCATGGAGGCGCATTCTGCACAAATAGATCAGACTTAATGATTCAAACCACCTTTGCGTGTCATCGCATGGTAATTTATATAAGGCATTTTCACTGCATTACTTCAGAGCCAATCAATAGGTGGAGGCTTATCTTAGTTTCCATTATTTCTCCTTAGTTAAAGATGCAGCAATATCTGGATTTCACCAGGCCTGCCTGCTAGTGCTTTGTTTGCTAGCTGTTACTGATGCTCTAAGAAGCAGAACATTAGCAAATGCAAAACTAATTGACATTCTAGAAAGTCAATTAGCCATTTTATGATGCAGCAGCTATGAACTTGGGCAGAGAAAACAGAAGGTAAGTTAGATTTGTCTTTTGTAAATTTCTAGTAAAATGAGAAGGAAGAGGATTCCCACTTCCCCTGCAAAAAGATAAACATAAAAACATCAGCGTCCAAGTGAGGTTCCTTAAAAAATGAATAAACCTCAGATTCAAGAAACTACAGTATTTAACATCCACCTTAGATCTGCTTTAAGTCTTCACGTCACTCCAAGGCTGGGTTTAACAGATATAAACTAAACATTCTTTATGAGCTTCTTTGTTATAAGGCAACTTGAAATAGATTAACTTCTGGACAGGAGTGGGGGGGTGGGAGGTGGTTTCCGCTACCAAACAATGGCTGTGTTATCATGCTGGCTGAAGAAATAATAAGACAGGTTTAATTTTGAATGGCTATGAACCCCTCTGGATTCTTCTCACCATCCAAGGAGGGCTTTTGGACTGTCCAGCATGGCCTGTTCTTTTCATTATGCACCCGCTGACGTTACAATATGAAATATAAACCCAGCCAAAGCTAGATAAGGCAACAAAAAGCATCATTCTCTTCCCCAAGTAAACAAATCGGTATATTTATCGCAAATGGTATCCCAGGCCTTCCACAGGGGATAACGCATTCCCTGTGTAAGTAGAAGCAATACAAGCGAGTTAAAAAGGGGCCTCTTTTAAATATACATTCAGTCAGTCAGCCTCACACCCCCCTATGCACACTGACATACATATATTTATATAGACACACGCACGCACACACACACACACACACACACACACCAGCTACTCGACTTGCCATCAAGTTTCCTTGCAGGTTGCCAACTGGGAGAATCAGTCTTTGTAAATAATAAAAAGGAGCATTCCCTTTCAAAGTGACATGGGCGGGATCTTTCTTCTGGCGATCCAAGCTGCAGCATTAGATTAGAGGTTGTAAAAGAACAGGAAGGGCTTGGAAGGTGGGGGACAGGGACGGAGATGTCTAGAGTTCACACAGACACTAAGTGAGGAGAAAAGTGCAAAAATCGAGGCAACGTATTTGAAGTCTTAATTTTTTGTTTGTGTTTGTTTTTGTCCTTGCTCCTGTTCGACTCTCAGCAGTGCGAGCTGTGGTCTTGCTCTAGTTTTATTGTTAAGGTGGGCTCCACTGCCAAAGGGGCCCCGTTGGTATAGTGGGAGGTTTTGTAGGTGATGGCGTGATCACTCTTCTTGGCCGCATAGCGGAACCGGTGGTAGTGGAGCACAAGGGCCAGCGCGACGGAGACCAGCACCAGAACAGCACCTCCAGCGGCCATAAGGTAATACCAGTAGGCTGGGATGGGCTGCACTGACACCGTGTCCACTGTGGGCTCGCTCCCTGGCAGAAGGGTGCCCCCTGGTGGAGAGACATAGAAGAGTGTTGCTAGGCGGGATGCATGCAGACTAATAAAAAGAAACACACATGCATTCAAGAGTACAGCGCAGCATTCAGTGAGGTTATATGATCCAGCTCCAGATATGAAACTTCCTCTTTGGGAGAAACACAATTTGGGTGATTGATCAGCAGACATATTCAAGCGGCTTATTTGTTAGCCAACCTGGACTTAAATACAAATTCCAGCTTTTTTTGATATGAATAAAATCCAGAGTATTTTTTTGTTTGTTTTTTTGGAGGGGGACCTTCCCCGAATAAAGCTTGGTCTTGTCTCCACATGACAGTTGTGTCAGGCAGTGACAAACCATCACAGTTTTAACCGGAGGTAAAGTTTCATAGCAAAGCAATAAAGAAGTCGCAATAGGATGCTGGGAAAGAAATCAGAGGGAGAAATATTCTTTATTCTTAAGGCAAAAACAGTGAAAAAGATCTCTCACTCAGCGTGCCCTAGACATTATGATCATCTAATTTGACTTCCTGCATAGCACAGGCTGTGGATTGTCACCCAGCAGCAATTCCTGCATCAAGCCCACAATCTTCAAACTTTTAGCAAGCCAGGAGTGATGCTGCTGAAAACTAAACTACTGTCAGCCACCTGTTTCACTACACTCAGGCTTGGTAGGCGTCTGGGGTGCTCACTGTTTCTCCATGTTTAACCCTTTTGGGGCCTGAAAAGAGGGGCGGGAGGCATTTTGTGGCAGAGCTATTTGTTTTAAAGGTCATGTCTGGATAATACAGCATACATAGGAATCCTGTTTTATTGCCAGCCCACGCACACACAAACAGACTCACAAGGTGCTAAGTAAGTGGTATGTTTAGGCTAAAACCCACATATCTCACTGAAGCACGGTGAGACTAATGCTCACGCAACTATTCCTCAGACCGCTCAAACGCTGCTTTTGGAGACACGTCGTATCTAACTGGGGATGCACTTTTGGAATTTGTTGTTTGGCTGGTCCAGGGGCGAGAATCTCTGAGGAAACTTTCCAGCTCACTTGTTCTGTGGCTGAACAAGGACATTTTAGTATTTCTCTGGAGGCAGCCTGACGCTCCTCTCTTTTTGCTATCGTTTCTGCAATAGAGAGATTCTTCCCACACAGACGGAGCTGCCGGGAGCGACTTAAAGTGGATCGTTTGTGGGCTTCTGTGAATTTGTGTCAACTTATTATTCAGCTCACTGATAATAACTGCTGCTTGGCAACCAGCTCTGTGTCTGTTTTCAGTGCATGCGCAGAAGATTCCAAGGGGGGAAACGAAATAGTGAAGGATGAGTCCTGCTATGTGCACAGCAAGGATGTGTCCATAACAGTCCCCTCCCCGGCCCCGAGGTGCCCTACGAGATGGAGATGGTGATCAATGTGATGGGTGTGCAGAGTTTTGTTCTGCTGTAGCTTACATAGGAGATCAGTTGCTTCTTAGTCACAAAAAGTGATAAGAGTGACAAACAAGGATCCAAACTACATCCAGAGTGCTTGGTAAAGACCGATAGGGCACATCCTGCTTCTTCGGCGCAGGAGATTGGAAATGACCCACGCGTTTGTAATTCCAGGCAAGAAAGAGTCTCCTTTCTCAGAAGAAATGTACATTCCTGCCCTGATCCACACACTGTCACAACCATCATTAACTGAGCCTCTGTCTCAGCAGAGAGGCCATTTACTGAATGATAAAACTCTCCTTGCACCCTTCAGTACAGAGTGGAGGGACATGGGCCAGGCAGCATGGGAGAAGCCTGTAATGCAGCTGTCTATGCTGCATCTATTCTGGACATAAGCAGAGATGCCAAGAATGTCTGACCTATGTGATGTTGGGCAAGTCATTGAGACTCTCTCTGCCTCAGTTCTCCACCTGTACAATGGGGATAACAGCACTGCCCTAGCTCTGAGGTGAGGATAAAAACATCACAGATTGTGATGTGCTTAGATGCTTTGGTAGTGGGGGCCACGAAGGCAAGGAAGGAAAAGCACAACATGACTCGGAGCTACAGTAATACACAGGCTAAATAATACACACCATTTGACTATCATCCTCCTGTCCACTCTCCCTGCGCCAGTTCTTGAAGGGCGGCGCTGGTGCCAGTCTTGACTCTCCAAGACTCTTGGATAGGGTTGGCCAATCTGCCCCCTCTTCCCCACATACCTGAATGTAGGGGGCCCTGGGCGCTATTGTCGCCTACGCCACTGCAGTGGCTCCTTTCTCTTGGTTTGCTCCCTATCACGTATTTGGAGGCAGGGTCCTAAAATCCTGCCCCCCAGTTTTTTTTTATTTAAATAGCCCATATTGGGATATTCCGGCCATGCAAAGTTAGGGGCACAGATGCTCTGCACACAACTGTAGCTAGCACAGTTCTGCACCCTATATGGGCACAGGCGGCTATCCGATGGCAGTGTGCCATGTGTGAGAGGCAGGGTGGGGGGAGATTACTGACTCCACAGAGCTAAAAGGAAGTGCACACAAGTGCCTATGGAAAAAAATTTCAGATGAGAATGTTTATTTAACGTTCTTGTGGAAAAACGGCCTGATTTCAAGCTGGCTGCTGCGCGGAGAAGAGAGTTTACAAAGTGGTCATAAAACAATACCCAAGTAATAAACTGCTGATCTCTTTGGGGAGGGTGTAAAAGTACAAACTGTCCTGCAAAATGACAAACGATGCAAATATCTCCACTAGATCTCTGCTTGCCACCCAGGCAGCGCCGGAATGGAAACATACAGATGTTTTAATTATGGCTGTTCGGCGCTCACTGGCACTTCAAGGCCCAGATTCTCAGCTGGTGTATATCAGCATAGCACTGTGCAAGTGGGAGGAGGGAGGCCTATTCACACCAGCTGAGAATCTGGCCCCAACTACTTTCAATTCATGCCCTGGCTGGAAAAGAGAGTCGTCGTCTCTTCTCCATTCCCAAAGGCTTGCTGCTTTCTTTTCTTTAAACTCAAGGATTGTGCTTGCTTTAGGTGATGGACGCAGAAGTGCGTAAAAGACACTTGCCTTCCCTCTGCTAAATGGACCTGGGCAGTTGTTTAATTTTAAACGATGGGGGTTTTGCCAGAGCTCTGTGAGGGGGTAGAATATACCAGCGAGTCTCACAGATAACCAGCCACTGCTTCCAAAAGCAAATCCACTTAGCTGAGTCCTAACAAATTTACATATGTTTAATCACCATCCTTGCTTGCTCAGAAACACCTACTCTTAATCTGACAGCTAGATGGGGCATGAGAAGTAGCAATATAGCAGCTGCCTCTCAGACACTTCTAGGTGCAAAGGCCAGTAGTACATCTTCTGGATAACAATATGATGTGCTTACATAACACTTTCCATTGAAGAGAGCTTTACCAGCAATTAACTTCACCTAACAGAGCTATTCTGAGCATTGACCCCAGGTACATCATGGAATTTACCACCCAATTGGCTCCTGGCCTCTGAAATCATGCCCAGAATCTCAACGTTCATTCAACAAACGTGTCGTCCCTTTCTGCTTGCAGACATAATCTTAAAATGTGAACAGTGAAAACCAAGACAACAATGCCTGCCTGAGTCTGCAGAGAGTCTGAAACAATCACGCTGAGAGGTGTGAACTGAGCCATTCACCTCAGGTCAGGGCTCAGTGGACTCTGCAATTCCCTGTCTGTGGAATTCGGCATTTTCCTAAGATCCCCTGAAGGTCAGCATTTTTGCTTGAGAATTTGCCATTTTGTTGCAGCCAAGCACCTGATTTTGATGCTGGCTCCCCACCCTGCTGGACCCTACTTCTTGCTCTCAAGATTTCTCCACAAGAGGACATTGATTGGAATGTCATGTTCTGCTGGGGACCAGGCAACTGGGCAGCAGGTGGGAAGCCAGAGCTGGAGGGCAGTTTACAGCCAGGCAAAGGGGAGCCAGAAGCGTAGGCTAGCAAGCCAGGGGGCCTGGAGAACAAACAGTACAGCTGCCAGGACCTTGGGAGCCAGGGTAATGAGCTGCTGAAGGTAGGTATAAGCTCCCCCTTCCCTGGCACGCTTGAGGGGAAAAGGAGGTTCTGAGCCTGGCTGCCTGAAGGACACTGTGAGAGCTAAACGTCTCAGGAGATTATAGAGAAAGAAGCCAGCCTTGAAAACTACTGTCCATGAATTTCACATCCGTGAGCATCTTCAGGTCTGGGCCATCACACGTGTGGGGATTGAGGAGAGGAGAACAAAAGGCTGATTAGTTAAGGTCACAGTGGATTTTAGGGGTTGTGACTGCGGAGTTTGGTCTCCCAGTGCCATGGAGTCCAGGATACTCTGACTACCAGACATGAATTCATTATCCTATGCATTTATATGAGAAACATACTGAGGCACAGAGAGGTTAACGCCCAGAGCTGTACATTAGGTGGGGCCAATAATGTGAAGAAAAACTAGAAGTCCTGATCCCAGCAACCACAAAACTAGGTTAGCCCTTATTCCCCTGAGTAGAGGGGAATCCTGGAAGGCATAGGGCCTGTGCAGTCACGCTATACCACCCTTTCCCAGCCCCACTGGTGCAAGCTGGCATGGCTGGGGAGAGAGAGAGTATGACTAGAGCACCGTTGGACTCCAAAGATACCTAGGTCCTTCGAGGCTAAGGCCCAGTGCAACTTAGAGCAACCCTTACGCTACTCTAACTTGCTCCAGAAACTGAGCCCATGCCATGGCCAGCTCAGAACGGGGAGGGCATAAAGATGGCTTCAACCACCTCTGCTCCACCTCACTCAGATCCAGTGCTGAGTGCAGCTCAGCCCAGTCCCAAGGATTTAACCCCAGGTCTTTTGCTTTAATTACTACATCACACTGGCCCAAGGTAGGCTGAAGAGATAGCAGAGGTCTGGGAAGTCAATTTAGAAACTCAATTATTTAAGGAATCCTACTCATTTGTCTCCAAGCATTAATAAAACCAACTTGTAGCATTGCCATTAGTTCTTCCTTAGGTTGTCAACTGCTAAAAATAGCTGCCAGTCGTTCAGTACATGCCTAGAGTACACTGATGTTATCAGCTCTGTTTTGATTGGCTCTTTGTTTTCTGGAACTTTATTTTATTTATAGAAAAGTGCTCTGCTAAGATGAAAAAAACCCATCCTCTTAACACCATCACTTTTCTGGTCTCCCTTATGTTCTCCTACACATCCCACGCTCTTTCCTTTCTTTCATTCATTAGAGTCCTAGTTCTAAAAAAAAAAAAAGAAATGTCTTTCTGTTTCCGTCAGGCTTGTGTGCACTTTGTTTTATGCGTGACTTGGGATGCATCTCATTGTAAGTCTGATTCAGACCACGGGCTCTGGGATGTTTTGTGTGTGTGCAGCGTGTGCTGATGTTCACCCTTGTGCTGTCTACACACTACCACTCCTCCATCCCAGCCACACAGCAATTTCAGGATTTAACATTAAAACCAAAGGTTTAGTCAGGTAGAAACAAAAATCATAAAGGACAAAAGTAGAAAATAACGTCTAGAACTCCTAGGTCTGTGGCCCTGTGCCGCAAGAACACGGTCTTCTTAGAAATCACTGGAAAATATGCCTATATGGACTATTAACATGGCAGGGGTTTTCATTGATTCCGAGGCCAGAAAGGGCCATTATGACTATCTAGTCTGACCTCCTGTATAACACAGGCCATAGTATTCCAACCAAATGACTCCTGCATTAAGCCCATACCTGCTGGTTGAGCTAGACAGACATCCATTTTTAATGATGGAGAATCTACAATGTCCCCAGGGAAGTTGTAGTAATGGTTAAAAACTTTCTCCTGAATTTGTCTAGCTTCATTCAGCTTCCAGACACTGGATCTTGTAACGTCTTTTTTGTCAGGGTCAGATGTTCCATATCTCAAATGGGGTCATACACTTGACTGGTCTTATCAAAGCCTGAGCCACTTGCTGAGATGTACGTTAGACTTACCACGGCCCATGAACCCACACTGAGTTATTGTTGAACTGTCTGGGTTTTTTAATCTGCCCTTTGAGCAAGCAGTTTTGATGAATATTAAAAGGGGAGCATGAACTCTGTCCTAGTCAGGAGCCAAAGGGATGCACGTAATTAACATAAGGACAGGTTGATTCCAGTCATCCTCCTCCTTGAAATAGAGATGAGAGCCATGGAGACCATGTAACACTCCATCTTGATCAGTGTGCCCAGTCTCTGCACTGAGATGGAGCAATGCATGCTGGGACCTGTAGCAGCACCTCAGCAGTAAAGGAGATGGTGGTCCAGAGCACACGTATGGAATAGTAACAGTCGTAGCAATAGGAGTCGCTTGGCAGCCTTCAGATTAGAAAGTGCTCTTTAGACACCTCTGCTTTGGCCTGACACTCAGCCTTCCTGAGGACTTTTGCCATCTAGAAACCAAGCACTGGGATTTTCTGTTAAGTCACAGTGAACAAACCAGTGCATGTGAACATGGAGTGGAGGAAGGGGAGAACAGCTGGTATTTCTATCACCTCTGGGACACAACAATCAGCCAGAAAACCGCTCCTCTCCTCCCTGCCCCACAGAATGCTCTTGTTCCCCCCTCCCTCCTAGTGCTAGCCTGGCCTATCTGCCTCTCCTTTCCCTCTCACCAGCCAGGCCCTGGGAGAGCTCACAGGTGGGAGGTATTTACCTGGTGAGAACCTCCTCCTTCAGTTTCAGCTACTAGGAAGGATGTTCGTGGATGAGGGTCTCCTGCCAGGGCCACTCTTCTACTTTTGCCTGCACATGGGCTGTGGGGGTTGAGTGTGTGGGGTGAAATCGCAGCACTATTGAAGTCAATGGAAGTTTTGCCACTGATTCCAACGGGGCTAGGATTTCACTCATTATTTTTAGTTCATGTCCCAGTATCTCTCTGAATGCTCTGCAGAGGTTCTCCACAAAAGGAACAGAGAGCCCAATGGGGCCAGTGTGCCCCATGACGCTATGCCAGTATGACACATTCTCAAATGAAGCTTGTAATAGGAAAGAGCCCAAGAGCACAGGCTGATATAGCAGCATACAGGAATGGTCTGTGTAATGGTTACAAGGCTTTAGAGCGTCGGGCTAGAATATTATACCAGCTTCTCACCAAGGCTGTGAGTCTCAGCGGAAGGATATATAAACAAGCCACGTACCTAGAATGCTGACATTAAGAATATTACCATAACTATAATATTAATTCACTGTTAACTCTGAGCGTGCCTCTTCTAATGCTAACAAGTGACTCAAACCCCACTGAAGTCCATGGGAGATTCTCGGGCAATGTCAGTGGGCTTTGGATAATTTTCATCCAGAGCCATGGATCCCAAAGCACTTTGCAAACTATTGACAAAGAAATGGCTTCACCAATCAGTGAAAAACAGCTGCTTCTGCAGTGAAACCCAACATCTCTTAACAATTCCATGCAACAGTTTAGGAGAGACGGTCAGGAGGGATATTATAACCAGCTGAAAATAAAGGGGCCATTTTTAAATAGCGGTACGCCTTTTAAAACTATGGATTCCTGCTTTTTCGTTTTTGGAGTTTGACAACCTACACATTCATTCCTGGAGTGGTGGTCAGCCTTAGACATTGAAAAAGAGATGAAAAATCTACCCCCAAAGAGGACAGCTCATATTTTTTCAGTGTAGAAAACAGCATCCCTGCTGAACCAGAAACATGTTTAATGAGCAGGCACTGTCTCTGAATTCCTCTTCCTTTTGTTTTACTCTGTACGTTTTATCAAAGAAAAGAATCCCATTTGCTATTCTTTAGACTAGCATTACGCTATTAAATGCACCATTTCACCTTGTTTCCCTTTTACTGAATGTCAGCTCCCAAACTCCTGATGGCAGTTGCTCTTCCAATTCTACCTCCTAATTTCCTTCTCCTTGCAAGCAGGCCTGCTGCCACTGTACCTCACTAACAGCTTTGGCATCTGTACGCTAGAAAGCACCCATCTTATTCCTAAAATAAATCACCGCCATCCTTTTACTCTTAATTCATTACCAATTTTTTTGGTTAAATCTGTCCATAATTTCTCTTTGCTCCTGGGTCCTACATTTAAGCTTTATTGTGCCTCACTGGGCATTGCGAAGCAGAGCACTTTATCTGGTCTTATTTGTCTCGATTACGGGTTTCCAAACTTTAATTAGATAGCTCTGCTATCCCCTCTCCTCCCTTCACAAAGAGTGCATGGGCTAGTGCCATCTGCTGATGGGAAGGTGAATTGCACATTTACAGTTTTGATTGTCTCGTAACAGCGCACATTATTTTCATATGCACGCACACTGATTAAAAAAAAATAAAAACCAAAAATGAAATCATGCCATCAGAAAAATTACTCAAATAAGTGCCGTTTTACCTGGAATGTAGAAGTTCTCACCTGGGAAAGCTGTGATGGGTTCTGCAAAGGGGGAAAAAATATTCTGGTTTTAGAGAGGAGAATGTTTAAAACCTCCTGTAATATATCCCTCACCTCTGGCTAAGTTACTGACATTCTCAAATCATGGTTTAAAGGCTTCAAGTTACAGAAAATTCACCATTTACTCTAGTTTAAACCAGCAAATGACTCATGTCCCATGCTGCAGAGGAAAGCAAACAAAAAACCCCCCAGGGTCTCTGCCAATTTGACCCAGAGGAAAATTCCTTCCCAACCCCAAATACGGTGATCAGTTAGACCCTGAGCATGTGAGCAAGACTCACAAGGCTGATACCTGGGAAAGAATTCTCTGAAGTAACTCAGAGACCTCTCCATCTAATGTGCCATCACCAGCCATTGGGAATTTTTGCTACTGGGCCATATGCCATCGTAGGCAGTCTGAGATTGGCCTGAGGTAAAAAAGCTGGATTTAGATCCAGACTTCAGGGTACAATGTGCCCCAAGTACAGATGTACTTGAATTCAGGGATTCACTCATCATAGAAATAGGAGCCTGCTACTAAATTCCGATCTGAATCTGGGGTCAGATTCCAAAATATCCTAAAAAGTGAGCGATGTTTGGAATTGGGATCTGGGTCCCAGCCCATCACTAGTTTCAGTTTTTACAGGGTCTGTCACCTCTGGCTAGCCATGCATCTGTCTTACAGTTCCAATAAACAAAGGAGAGTGATTTGTAAAGTTATTTGAAGAAGTGATCTGTTACAAATTACTGGATCTGAAAAGCAATAATCAGTGCTTATTAGTGATTACTTGCTCTCAAAAGTAATAGACTTCTGAATATTTTTAGATTACTTCTGCTGATGAGTCACACAGCCAGCCTATGGCTGTATAGAGCACTGTGAAATCATCGCTCAAGTTCAGAACACGAGTGACAGGTTTTCCAAAGGAAAAAATTATTGAGAGTTATTAGAGTTCTCTGCAGGCTGAAAAGGAAACAGATTACGTCCCAGGATTACATTCTGAAAACAGTAGCCTGTTACTCTTGTCAGTTGCTTTTATGGTGCTGACAAAGAGGGAATGTAGTATGCGCATATTGTTTCATATTATATGGTGGCTTCGGAAGTGACCTTACAGCCCAAATAGCATTACATTTTTCAGTTAAAACCATTTAAAAATCCCTTTGTCAAGCATGATCAAAACCAAAATATCACCATTTACTATTAGGTTCATAGGTCCAGATTTAAGTTCCTGAAAAGATACAAAAGACGGTTACCTACCTTGTAACTGTTGTTCTTCGAAATGTGTTGTTCACATCCATCCAAATAAGGTGTACATGTGTTGCGTGCACGAATGTCACAAACGTTTTCCCACAGCGGCTCCTATTGGGAAGGCAGTGGAGCCCCCTAAAGTGGCACCATTGCGGCGGTGCATATATTACTCTCCCAGCATGACCCCCCTTTGGTTCCTTCTTGCCATTGACTCCGGCAGAGGGGAAGGAGGGTGGGTCTTGTGATGGACGTGAACAACACATCTTGAAGAACAACAGTTACAAGGTAGGTAACTGTCTTTTCTTCTTCGAGTGATTGTTCACGTCCATTCCAAACTAGGTGACTTCCAAGCAGAACAATGGAGTGAAGAACGGCCCTGCCAACTGCCGCATCGTCTCTGGCCTGCTGGTTGATCGCGTAATAGGCCATAAACATGTGCACCGAGGACCAGGTCGCTGCTCTGCAGATGTCCTGGATTGGGACCTGGGCCAGGAACGCCGTTGAAGAAGCGAGCGATTTGGTGAAATGTGTCATGATCGCTGGGGCTGGAACCTTGGCCAACTCTTAGCAGGCACAAATGCAGTCCTCAGTCCATGAAGATACGCACTGCTCTGAGACTGGAGGACCCTTCATTCTGTCCTCAATGGCGACAAACAACTGGGTCGACTTCTGGAAAGGTTCATGTAGAACGCCAGAGCCCGATGGACGTCCAGAGAGTGCAGACTACGGTGGATTGGGTTTCTGTGAGGTTTAGGATAGAACACCGGCAAACAAATGTCCTGACCCATTTGAAACTGCGAGACCGCCTTAGGAAGAAACTGAGGGTGCAGTCTGAGTTGCACCGTGACCTTTTGAAAGACTGTATAAGGTGGTTCAGAGGGTGAAGGCCAGCTCAGAAACCCTCCTTGCCAAAGTAATGGCCACCAGGAGAGGTGAAGCAGAGAAAAAGAGACGAGGGGCTCAAACGGAGGGCTCATGAGCCTAGAGAGGACGAAGTTTAAACTCCAGGAACCAGAGGTCGAGAGTGTGGGAACACCCTGTCCAGACCTTTGAGGAAACGCCCCACCATGGGGTTAGAAAACACTGAGCGGCTGAAGACCACTGGGTGGAACGCTGAGATGGCTGCCAGGTGCACCTTGACCGAGGAAGGAGAGAGACCCTGCTGCTTTAGGTGCAGATGGTATTCCAGGATGAGCGGGATGGAGGCCTGCAGCTGCCATAATTGCGTGGGCTCGCACCAGCAGGACCTCTTCCACTTAGCTAGGTAGGTTGCCCTGGTGGAAGGCTTCCTACTGCCAAGGAGACTCTGTTTCACTGGAAGAGAGCACTGGTTCTCAGTAGAATTCAGCCATAGAGCTTCCACGTCATGAGATGCAGGGATTGCAGGTCCAGGTGGAGCAGGTGCCCGTGGTCTTGCGTGATCAGATTGTGGTGAAGGTGCAGTGAGATCAGGGCGGTCATTGATGGCTCCAACAGGGTCATAAACCGGTGCTGATGAGGCCAAACTGGTGCAATTACGATCACTGTGGCCTTGTCCCTGTGTATCTTGAGGAGGACCCTGTGGATGAGTGGGATTGGTGGAAAAATGTACCACAGACTCCCGCCTCACAGGATCTGAAAGGAGCAGAACTGGCGGAACTGACTGTTGCTCCTGGTATCGAAAAGGTCCATTTGGGGATACTCCCACCTCCGGAAGATTGACTGTATGACATCCGACCTGACTGACCATTTGACCACTTCCTCCGCAGCTCCCATCTCGAGGAGCGAATGAACCTTCTGCAATAGGAGTTGCTCGTGAGAGAGGTCCCTGAAGAGGGATGGGGAAGGAGGAAAACTGAAGAGAATATCCCTCTTTTGTGCAGAACCCAACGGTCTGATGTTATGCGGGACCACGCACTATAGAAATGGGACAACCAGTTGAAAAAAAGGGGATGGATTTGGGTACAAGGGTTGGTACTCTGTCCTCAAGCGCACCTTCAAAATCCCTGCTTATTTCCAGGCTGAGGCTTATTTTGGCCCTGGGTAGGTGTGGAATTTTGTCACCGCATATTGTTCCTGCCCCACCTACGATAAGGCTCCTGCCTGGGTCTGGGCTGGTAATGTCTCTGTTGTGATGGCTGGGGCTTGTACAACTTCCTTGGAGATGCCGGCGTATGCATCCCCAAAAACTTGAGGTTGGCCCTGGAGTCCTTGAGTCTATGCAGCCTAGCGTCTGTCTGGTCTGAAAAGAGGCCCAACCCTTCAAACAGAAGGTCCTAGAGGGTGTTTTGAACCTCCGGAGGAAGGCCCAAGGCCTGAAGCCAGGCGGACTGCCTCATGACCACCCCTGAGGCAATAGTCCTGGCCGCCGCATATGCTAAGTTGAGTGAGGCCTGTTAGGAGGTCTTGGCTACCGCCTTCCCCTTTTACACCAGGGCCACAAACTCTGGGTGGGCGCCCTGTAGCAGGTGATCTTTAAACTCAGCTGGAGGCACCTGGAGGAGTAGACCTTCCTCTCAAAGAAGTCCAGCCACTTGGCCTCCTTGTCTGTAGGGGCTGGGGCTTGCTGGCCATGTTGCTCCTTTTCATTCATGGCAGAGACGACCAGGGAGCAAGGTGGTGGGTGGCAGGAGAGGAACTTGTAGCCCTTGGAGGGGGCGAAGTGCTTCCTTTCCACGCCCTTGGCCGTCGGAGCGCTGGAGGCCGGAGTCCCCCAGACCGCATTATAGTTTGCCTGGATCATTTTTATAAGCGGGAGCGCGATCCTGGAGGGACCTGCTGGGCTGAGGATGTCCACCATCGGATCCTCTTGCTCGACCACCTCCTCCACTTGCAGCGCCAGGCTTTGGGCGACCCTGTGGAGCAACCACTGGTGGGCCCTGTGGTCAATGGGTGGTGGCCCTGACACTGAAGTTCCCGCCACTGCCTCGTCCGGGGATGAGGAGGGGATGAGATGCTGTCGGACCTCCTCAACCGGACCCTCCCCATAAATATGGGGCCCGTCCGGTCCCTGTGTAGCTGGCACCCTTTGGGACGGTGCCAGGCTGAGCACCGTCTCTACCAGCTGTTCCCCTTGAGGGTCAGCTGATGGCCTAAGCACTGTGGCTTCCCCTGCCCCCAGTGAATGCTGGCGAGGAGATGGGGACTGGTGGTGCTCCAAGTACCCAGATCTAGAGGCTCTGGGCAACATGCCTTCTTGCTGATGATAGGTCCATGGGATTCAAAAGGGCCACTGGCCCAGAGGAGCCCACTACGTCTGCCAGGCAGTCTGGGGCTTCCTGCGGGCCGACAGCCTATGCACGTTCCTGGAGCGACCTGAGTCTGCCTCGGATTCCGAGGAACCCGATCTCGAGGGCCATGGTGGTGCAGTAGCCTGCCAGTGCCAGGGAGTCAGGGAACAGCTCCTCCTCTGCCAGGACCTCAAGCAGTACCTGGGGTCCTGGGACTGGGATCGGTGCCTTCCGCCTGGGGCTGGTGACCTCTGCTCTGTGCCGGTACCGGGCGACTGCTGGTGCTGGGGGTTGGCGCCCAGAGGGAGCTGGTGCCGCAGACTGAGTCGACTCCGGTGCCATTGGGTCCCACTGGGTCAAGGGCCTCTGGGAGTCGACGGAGGCTGAGTTTGACCGGGCCCAGTGCCGGGATGGTGACCTCGAGTGGCGCATCGTAGCCGGCTTTCCTCTGGACAGCACCCGCAGTGGCGGTGCTGGAGGCTTCTCCCTATCAGGGAGAGGACTCTGCGGACAGTTCAGTGAGGTCCCTTGCTGCCTCAAACATGTCCGGCACGGAGGGCTGCTTGAGGGCCTCCTCTAAGGCTCCACTGGCACTGCACTCACTCGGCCCAGGGCTCGACGGGCCTCACAGCGCCGGAGCCACCAGTGCTGGCATGTGGCCTGGGCCCGCACTCCCTTGATTACTAGGCTCCATGGGCTGCACTGCCTTCCTGAGAGGGGAGCACCCTCTGTCTCCTCAGCCATGCCGTCTGGCCGGTGCTGGGGAGGTTGACCGGCGTCGGGGCTTGTCCTCCCTTTTCGGGGCCGATTTGAGGAACCCCGCCGGTGCAAGATCCCACATGGACTCTGGGGCGCTGTGCAGCGAAGATGCCGGTGCCAATACTGGGCAGTCCAAGGCCGATGGCTGTACCGCGGCCTCCATGAGCAGCTGCTTGAGGCGAAAGTCCCTTTCTTAGTGCGGGGCTTAAAAGCCTTGCAGATCTTGCAGCGCTCAGTCTGGTGTGATTCCCCCAAACAATGAAGGCAGAAGTCGTGGGGATCACTGATCAGCATGGGCTTGTGGCACTTGGCGCAAGCTTTAAACCCCAGGGCTTGTGGCATACCCCGCAGCCGAGGCTGGTGCTGGAAGTAACTTCCAGACACCGCTGAACAAAGGAAATACTTAACTACAGCTAACTCACTGATAAGCACTCTAACACTACGCTAAGGGGTCACTCGCTAAGTGAGAGCGCGAGAGCTGTTCCAACGTCCACACAGACAGTAAGACGGAACTGAAGGGGGGTCGGGCACCGCCGCAAGGGCACCAGTCTAGGGGGCTCCCCTGGCAGCCTGATGGGAGCTGCTGAGGGAAAAGGTTTCTGATGTTCATGCACACGACATACGTACGCCTAATTTGGAATGGACATGAACAATCACTCGAAGAAGAAGTAAATCTATGTAGCAATTTGAAGCAATTTTTAGAGCTAGTGTCTAACATTTTTTGGACCTTTATGACTTAAAAAGAGCTTTGTTTTAACACTTAAAGCTTTACTTACATGTATATAAAAACCAAATATTGGCTAATCAGGCAAGTTTGAGTATTTTAAAAAAGCTAGAAAAGAAAAATGTTATTAGCATTATTCATCATGCATGTTTCTTTCTTATGCTATGGACACCATGCCATGTTTGTCAAATGTCAACACAGAATTTTTCACGTGTAACATTAATTCTTTTGCATGAGGGCAAGTGGTCAGTAGATTTCAGAGCTTTAAAGAAACTTGGCCCCCAGAGCTCAGAACCACTCCAGGACAGGCAGTTACCATTCTATTCTATTCAGGTTCTTGTACTGCCCTCATCACCACAGTATCTGAGCCTTCCAGTGGTGCATTAAGCAATGTGACTAACTGTCCTGTGTGGTTCATTTTCTCGCTCATCCTCGTGCCCCATCTTGCTGAATTTAGGAGGCCCCTGGCAACCTGTGCAAAGACATCTTGCTGATGTGAACCTTTTTAAGTTCACCTGGGGCCACGGCCAACTCCAAGAAAAAGACTCTGATTTCAGTCCGGTTGGGTGCAGCCCCTTGCGCGGTGTGTAACAGCCAAGACTTCTCCTGCAGCTGTACAGAATGGGAGGCCCATGGACTCTTGCCAACACAGACCCTACTAATTAGATATTTTACATAGTTCAACTCCACCCACCCCTCACCTAGGGCCAGACCCTGCCGGGACATTGAAATAAACGGGAATGAACATCATGGCAGACTCTATCCCATGCTCATTATCTGGGGACTGCCATTATCTACATACAAAAGAGGGACGGGCAGGCTAGACGCATGAACGGTTGAATTACCATTCCAGTGATAAACCTCTAATAAATGTTTTTAAAAGCTTATGTAGCTTTCATGTTTAATGAACCTGTCTACCTGACTTTTGCCCTGGATTGGGAAATGATGAATTCTAGCACAAGCTTCTCTTTCATTATTGTGTTAACACTGCTATAAAACCCCTTTGCTATTTATTTCTCATTAGAAAAGGCTCCTATTGAACCCATCAGCCCCTCCAAGCATGTAATGCTGACTGGCAGCTGGTTTCCTATGTCTAGCACTTTCCTTTTAAATTTTGTGCATGTCCTTTTTATACAGAGTATTCTTTATTAACTCCACCTATTGTTTCAGCCCTCCTCTGTAGACATATATATTCTCCTTGATGTCTTTGACACCGGTTCCTATGTTCCCTAGGGACGTGTTTCCCCTGATTTCCTGCAGATGCAAAGAGTAGCTTTATTGAAATCCAGAAAACCACTATAGCTCAGGCAGGGGAAGAGTTCCAGTGCCTTGGCAGAATCCTAGAAACAAAGGCTCTCATGCACTGGACTACTTTTGCTCCATGCAACAGTGATTCCTTGTCCAATTTTATGCAGCCGAGAGGATTCTAGAATCACCGGGTATAATTCCATGAGCTGCGTTATGCTGGAGGTCAGACTCGACATCACAAAGATCCATTGTGGCCCTAAAAATCAATAAGTCTGCGAGACAGATGTTTACATACCCATACAATTCTCTAGGGAGATATCGGAGCCAATCCGGATGTCATCGATGGCAATTTCTCCCGAATGTCCTTTGCGTATAACACCGTCAAACACAATCTACAAGCAAATCAGAACAGAAATGGCACCGTTAGGCTTCCACTCCCAAACAAGTCCTTGTTCCCCTGGGAGAAAGAGCTGAAAATGTGCTCCCCACTTTTCAGTCACACCTGAGAAGCTAATGGCAAGGGGCCAAATGCTGGTGTCCTTACCCAGTTTTACCAGTCCTCACTGTGGCAAAACTTCCACCAGCAGTGAGAGTTCTGTCTGAGTAGGGACTGAGCAAAAACTCAGAGAGTTCATCATTTGGCCCATCAAGTGACAGCTGGATTCCCAGCTCACAGTTTGTTTGAATAAAACACATTTTTCAGGGGCTACAAACCAGGGCAATTGACTTGGAGTGTCTTTGGTTATCATGGGCACCGCAGGAGTGAATCAGAATAGTTCCAATGAAGTCAATGGAGCAACATGGACTCATACCAGCTGAGGGGCTATCCCACTGAGTGAATACTGGACAGAGGAGATCATAAAAAAAAGAGGTTTAATACCTGGAGTAAGTTTAAAGTGATAATAGTTAGCCGTGAAAAATGCTGAGTGAAAATACCTGCATTATTTAAGTAATATTCAGTTAGTTAATGGCTGTACATCACTTTTAACATGCAAAGTACTATCTAAACGCCAAGTACCCTTATCTGTAAGCACCTTTTGAGTGCATTGGTATTTTGTGAAAAAGCCAAACAAATGCACACAAACCAGCAATCCCTCTCCAGGGGTACCGGTGCAAAGACTTTTGCTTCATGTTTGTAGCCACTGCTTCCTTTCCACTGATAACTTGAAGCCCAATTCCGCAGTCCTCATACAAGCAAAATTCCCCTTGACCTCAGCTGGGAGTTTTGCAGGAGTCGAGACTGCAGGGCCAGACTCTAAGTTCCAGGGGGCGGGGACCATGTTTTCCATCCTGTTCTGGACAGTGCTGAGCAAAGTGACTCACTAATAAGCAAGAATAGGCAGCATATGTTCTCTGGCTAGCTGGCTGAGTTTTGGCTTGCCTTACCAGCCAGCCATATCTGCTCTTTGGCTGAAGAGATTGATATACTGTTCTGCAGACCTTTTCATTAACTCCACAATGGGGTGCTGGCAGCTTTGGAGAGGTTTTGCAGGACTGGGCATGTGGGTCATAGCTATGTGGGCCCAATCCTCTTCCCACGGACAAAATGGAGGCAGGATCGGGCCCGTAAGTCTATATGGTCTGCTTGCCTTGAATGCCTTCTGGTCTCAACGTGTCACACAGATCTGATTTCACCCTTCCCCGTCCCCAACACCCAGACATGGAGCCAAGGTCAGGAAAGTGGGGGTTGTTTTTTTTCCCATTCTCTCTTTCAGAGTGGGCTCCCTCCCACCTCCCCACCTTTCTGCTGGCAGGATTTGTTTGTGTTTGCTCCTTAGGGCTTTGTGTCTCTTGTCAGATTACCTGATAATCATCTAAAAGAATAGAGAGGAAAATATTTGTAAAAGGGGAGATTTCAGGAATATAAAAGGCAACAGGATGAACAAAGACCTAAGTCTGTGTATAAAGACAGGCACATTCTGAATAACAAACAGAGTGTTATTTAGTTACTATAGCAACATAAGAAACACAATGAAAACAGCTCCGTTCGACAACGTTCCCTAATGATGAATGGGCATCACCCTTTGAAATATTGACATAAGTATCACTAAAATCCACTGGAAGCTCAGAACAAATGGCCCTTTATCATCTTACTTGATAGTCCATATCATAGCTTGGCAGAATGATCCGTCCCTCTTTCCACTCATCTCCTTGGTCTTCCGAGATGATCCACAACAGCTTCTTCTCCTGGCTCGCTTCCCGCCACACCTGCAGCATTATCCCAAACCCGCCGGATGCGTAGTATTGGAACACCATGCAGACAGCACTCCTGGGCAAGTAGATCATAGGGCTGACGAGCCGGGTGCGCTGGTCCTCTCTCCTTCCACTGCTCTGCAGCCGCAAGTAGCCTTTGCTCTCTATTCAAGGAGAAAGGTAGTAGAACCTGATCAGATTACCTGTTTGCAAGTGTAATGAACGTTACACCTTCCAGTTCTCAGCTGGAGATGATAGCAAGCACAGCTGATGGCACTTCATAGTTCTAAGCCAAAGGAGAAGTTCTCCCCTAGGAAACCAAAGTTGCCCCTCAGCGTTGATTACATTTCCACCTGTTACTTGGACCAATTTTCAAACCCAGGCAGTTAAGTTAGGGCACTTGGATCTGAACCTGATGCTCAAATGGGAACAAGAGTCCAAAATGGGTCTTTGGGTGCCCATGTTGATTTGAGTACCCACAGGAAAGTTTACGTACATAGATATTCAGGTTTGAAAACAAAGCCCACAATATATTCTTTGTGTGATGCTTCATCTCTTGGTTCTTCTAAAGGACATCAGCTCATATTTTGCTTCATGGGGTATGCTGGTCTTTAGAATCTATACTGTGGATATTAAGGGACAGCCTTTTTGAGTATCATATAGTGACTGAAACTCATACACAATTGTTTAGTGCGTCATTTGTCGTATACAGTCAGGTGAACTTCATGTTCAGTTTCAAACATATCCCCAAACTGGGATTTCCTTTCGATTTGGAACAGGAATACTGGGCTTAATTTCTATGGGTGCTGAATCAAAAAAATGGGCAAAAAGAATGAATGTGTCCATTCTTGCTTCACATCCAGCATGAACTAGTCCAGAACATAGTCTCAGAGGATTCACAACATGGATCCAACAAAATGCCATGAGTAGGACAATCCTGAGGTGTTTCTCATTTTAAAAACAAACAAAAACACTGCTGCACATTCATGGAGCACTGTTTCATGGAGGGGAGATGCACAATGTGGTAGTTGTTGGGAGGGAGAGATTTGACTAACAAGTAAACTGAAAACTTTGTTACTGCTGTTGGGAAGAGCGAGACACACATCTGTGAAGTGAAAACCAATTGTGACAGTAAATAATTCTGTGAAAAGATCAGGATTTTACAGGAACTGTGACAAAACTAGCCCTGCCAACAATGTCTACTTTGCAAACAACCAGATAAATCCAGAGATATTACTGGGAGTTAGAAAACCTGTGCTGTACCAAGCATAAACGGGGTATTTCCATGGAGTTTAGTGTCTGAAAGAGAAATACCCAGTATATAGATAAGAAACCTGAGCCGTAAGGGAGATGTCTTTTTTACTAGCAGCCACATTGTTGTAGGATACCAATAATGGCACTATAAAGCATAAGCCAAAGATTGATGTAATTAGGACAAGTTTCAGTGCAGTTATAGTCAGAAAAAATGACTCTATAATAATGACATTGTAGGGGGAGGGGTGTTCATATTTATTCTGCCTGAAATTTGCCTAGCTTACAAGCCTGAAGTTGATTTTTCTAACCGCCAGCATTACAAATGCAGCCTACTATCTGGATATCAAGCTTATCAAGCTGTGTTCTTTGTGACTCTTTTCATCACCAGTGGTAAGTACTTTGCAATCAAAACCTGGCTGACAATTTTGTTGTGATACGTGAGGCAGAATAAACCCAGCTCTCAGTTTTCCCATGCTGTAGCTGGATTGGCCCTGAAGTGCAATAAGACATCAAACTTGTTTTTGTAAGAAAAATAAGCAAATACGACTCAGTATTTAACACCAGGAGCAGGTGTGTTGAGTACAGTGATGCTTTTTTAAAACACACCAAGTCTATAACTATACAGACTATAACCATATAACAATCCCTAAGGAGGAGGCGCAGAGAGCGGTACTTACAAAGGCCAACCGCATCTGATCGCACAGGCAAAGTCCACAGATTTAAATGGTCTTAGGAAAGCATGTAGCAGCAAAAGGCCTTCAGCACAGCCCGTGGCTGGGTTTATCTAGACTACTCGTTATCTTTATCTAACCCAAGGCATTAAAATAAATTCCACAAATGAACCACGTGGTCCACTCTATGTGCTACTCCTGTGGAACAATATGTGGAAGCCCTGGAATTCTGAAATACATTGAATTTAGAAGGAAAGTGATACTGCTGATATTTACTGTACTTTATGTGCCAGGTCTTTTGCCTGTCCAATACAAAAATGAACACAGCTACTCTATAGCTGGTATGTGTCATTAGCATAGCACGTGACAGCCCTTTTCTCCTTTCCTTCACTCTGACAAGGATACCACCGACTTTAGAGAGGTGTCTTTCCTCTCCCTAGTGCACTCCTGCTGTGTTAGCGCCTTTGACCTTGATGGGTGGGATTTTGAAAAGCTCTTCAGTGGCCTCCCACTGAAGTTTTACCGACAACATGAACAGAAGAATTAGCTCAAGACTAAGCAATTTGAAAATCACACTAAATGCATCTCCAGAACTTAAAAGAGAGACCTGTAGATTGACTGAGCTCAGGTTTCAAAACACCAGAAGGCAGGTCCCTCCCCTCACACACAAAACACCCCACACAATCAATTTTCTGCTGCTGCTGCATCAGCTAAATTAAGTTAAAGTCAAATCGTGTCTGAACAAAATACTAAACTTTTGTGTACTCTCTGGACATATGATCAAAAAGCAACAGACACACATTCTTTCCTTAAGAAATTCCATTGAGTTCATATGAATTTGTCCACTTTGTCCACTTTAATGCAAACATCAGCAGAGAAAAGATCAAAGTGTTCGCCAAGTCCCAACGGAATGAAAATCATTTGAAAAAGTACCATGCTGTTCTCTAATGGAGGAGGGGGTCTAGTGATTCACTACAGAGTGGTAGTGGAGGAGGAGGAGATAGATGCAAGAGATAAACAAGTGGAGGAAGCAAAAAGAACAAGCCGTACTTCATGCATAAGCAGTGATAAGATATAATCAGTCGCCAAGATCTCCTGAATTCAAATTCTCTTTCTATAATTCACCACCAGCCTTTTCAAAAGAAAAACAAAACCAACCAAACAAACAAAAAAATACCCTCAAAAGGAAAAAACAAACAGCAAGAGTATAATTATCTTGAAGCTAAAACAGCTTCCCAGGCAAATCACCCAGTCATGAATAAAAACACCACTTGGATTTCGGAGTTTTTAGCACTTTCTGAAAACGGAGTATATTTGATTGTATCCTCATCCTCCATGTGTTGCTTGTCTTCTTAGACTTTGTCCTGCCATGAGATCCTTGCGTCCCTGGAGAGATCCAGTCAAGTCAATGGGGCTCTGTCTGGTACCAGGGATCTGTCTGTGTGGAACCAACTGCAGGACTGGTGCCTTGAACTGTAGGCTGTTCGGGGTACGGATGTCTTCCTATGTGTTTGTATAGCACCTAGCGCAATAAGGCCTTGATCCTAAATGTGGCCTCTGCATACCCAGCTTCCCAAAGCTAGAGTCAATCCTCATTTAGGCATCTCAATAAAAGTGGCCTCATCGAGTGAGGTGCTGAGCACCCTCGCTCCCACTGAAGGTCTTGAAGATGGTCAAAGGCTCTGAGAAACCAGGAGGTTGCACAAATTACATAGTTGAAGAAAACACGGACCAGCACATTTGTGTGCATACACACATTGATCTGGCTGTGCACTGGGCCACTTCTGGGCAAGGAAAACAGCCTGGGCTAAATCCCGCCATGGTGAAAATATGTTGACTTCGGTAGAGTTGTGTCTATTTATATAGGAAGGCTGATTTGACCTGTTAACTCTTTCCATTCCCATCCGTTTTTGTAATCAAAGAATCTTCTGAAATGCTGCCCAAAACAATCCAATATCTCCTCAACATAACCTCTCTCAGAGATGTAGTAGCCTGCTGAAACTCTAAGTTCCCTGTGTTTGTAAGGACTCTTGGCTGGTCTCTTTTTGGAGTGATAAAGTGCTGTCTTGACCTATTTGAACAATACCAAGTAGTATGATTCACAGGTGTGCTCATTCTTTGGGCACTTCCACCAACTGCTCCCCTGTAGCTGACAGCGGGTTTTGTTGGGATGTGTTTTTGTGCTTTATAATGCAGTTTAGAGAGACTAGCTGAGCAAAGGCAGACATTACTTGCTATGCCATTTGAACATGAAGCTAGTGGGTCATTCTAATGGCTGGAGGGACCTTAATGAAAAGCCTTGTGAACATGCTGAGTCCAACTAAACAAGGCCACCGCAGAGCTAATTGCTGACTCAGCATGTCTGAGCCTCCCTGTTCCAGTAGTTGATATTTTTGACACAGTTAATGGAAGGCTTGCAGCGCAGAGAAGACACCTGAAAGAAAATCTCTTGTGTTGCTAAAACATTTGAAGAAAGACTATACAGAAGAGTTGATCAATCCTTCAGGAGCAAAAAATGCATTGCAGCCACTTCCCTGGATCTTTGATTCAAAGCATCTGCTCTTGCTAATGACACAGTCAATAAGGCTCCCACTGAACTGGCATTGGAGGTTCAAAAGGCCAGCTCACAGGACAAATATGTTCAGGCATCTTAGCCTACTGCTGTTTCTGCAAACAGTGCTTTTGTCACTTCCCATGGAGATTTATGGATGCATCTGGATTTAGTAGAGCAAGAGCAGCGTGAACATGCAACCATCGCCGACCAGACAACAGCATAATCAATTATATGGGCACCTTAGTGAGCCCCAGATCAATCACAAGACTGATCCTCCACACAAACCATCTGGAAATCCAAACAAACCATCTGGCCGACACTCACTTCTTTTGGCTAGCACCTTCCCCTCCTACCAGCGAGCCATCTGAGAGAGTATTAGGTGCAGCAGGAGATGAAGTCTCACAGCTCAGGTCATGCTTAAATCATGAGCTGGTACAGCAGCTTATCTCACAAGGTCAGTCTATCTGTACTTGGTTCCTGAATACACAACAATTGGCTCCCAAGAAAAACAGATACAGTGACGGGTCATAGCAGCCCATCTGGAGTTGTTCCAACAGAACACGTTGGGTCGGAAACAGACAATCACTTACCACAATTCTCAGTCAAAGGCCAGAGAGTTTCCTCTTCATTGGACATTGTTGACTTACAATTGCTACTCTTATGCAGGATCTTTGCATTCACCTACACCTCTTTCACAAGTCACTGCACTGACCATTATTACAAAGCTAATTTCTCTGAGACTTTCCGTGAAAGCACCACACCTCTCCAACACCTGCCTCATGTTGGCTAAAATGAACACATTCTTCCCCTCCTTTAGGTCATCATGTCCTGCTGCTACCCACTGAGCTATGCTGTCTGTGATTTCCATCACTACATCATATTCACAATTACCACCTTCCATCAGTATCTACGTATCTATATCTAGCACCTGCTCTTCCAAGCGTGCGGTAAATGGTCCGGTGGACGGGGCACTGATCCGAGGTTCAATCCCCAGCTATACTACTGACCTGCTGTGTGACCCTGTACCTAGCTCTCCAGCTGTAAAATACTCCCCTACCTCGCAGGGGTGTTGGTAAGATAAAAATCCATACTGACTGTAGCGGTCTCCAATATGGTGATGAGGGCCATACAAATTCTGGTGGTGGGTTCTCAGCATAGGTATTGACTTACCCAGCGCTGGTGGGTGCTCGTGTCCCCCTGCTCCTGCCCTGCCCCAACTCCGCCCCTTCCCCACCCCCATTACACCCCCTTCCCCAAATCCCTGGCCCCGCCTCCTCCCCCAGGCACGCCACATTTCCCCTCCACCCCCGTCCCTCCCAGGCTTGCCACGTGAAACAGCTGTTTCACGCAGCAAGTCTGGGAGGGAGGCAGGAGACGCGGAGTGGCGGCATGCTCGGGGCGGAGGCGGATCGGAGGTGAGCCGGGGTGGGGAGGACCGCAGGAAGTAAATCAGAGGGGGGGCGCAGAGGAACCGCTCCCCATCCCAGCTCACCTCTGCTCTGCCTCCTCCCCTGAGTGCGCCGCCGCTCCGCTTCTCCCCCTCCCTCCCAGGCTTGCTGCGCGAAACAGCTGATTCATAGCAAGCCTGGGAGGGAGGGGGGAGAAGTGGAGCGGCAGCGGCTCACTCAGGGGAGGGGGAGGAGGCTGAGCGGAGGCGAGCTGAGGCGGGGGGGGCAGGGAGCTGCCGGAGGGTGCTTTGCACCCACCAATTTTTTCCCCATGGGTGCTCCACCCCGGAGCACCCACAGAGTCAGCGCCTATGGTGCTTAGGGCCTGGGACACTCAAGTAGTGGTTAGAGCCATATGATAAATGTTCTCCAGGAGGAGCCCCTACAAACCAGTGGAAATGGCGCACTTTTGTACGAATCGGGTGCGTGTGTACCTGGGCTCCCATGCACTGATCTGTGTACCTGCACACTTCTATGCATGCACAACCAAAGGCACCAACCCACAAATAAAGGCATGACGTGCACAGTCCGGGCATCAGTTTTTGGTTACACATGCTGGGCGCGCACACTGTTCAAACCATGGCCCTAGGAGTCACTAGCCATTGAGCCATTTTCATGAACCCATGAGACGAGCCGGTCCACTAGCTAACATTTTAAAAATCTGCTTTGCTTTCCAAAGAATACGCCCACCCAGTTTTACAGGCAATATGTGGGGGGGTTCATACGTGGAGCCGAACGCCGGCAAAGGAATGCAAACATCCATGTATAAGCCACGAAAGGAAGACTGGCCTCTGTGCATCAGCCGAGAGCCAAGTACGGCTTTCCCTGAAGATAATGGGAGTTTTGCCAGTCCTTTGGGGGCAGAGCGTGACCTTGGCTGTGCTGCAGTGCAGGAGGGTACGGGACATAAGGACGCTCTTTCTCCCTGGCTCAGGCTACCTGCATCGCAGGGGGAAGGGAGGGCCCGAAGAACACCCATGGCAGGGCTGCTGCTCTCTCTTTTGCATGGGCCTGGGAAGTGGCTTGAGAGCTTAGCTGGTGCACCAGGTGAAGAGATCTGCACCAGGTGCAGTCTGGGAGCAAGGGAAGAATCAGCAAATCAGACTGTAACTCACTATGTGGTTCAGGGTCTGTTCGTGGGGCAGTGCAGCTACTCGCCTCCCCATTAGCTGGGGTGCTGGCAAAGCTCACAAGGATCAGGGTCTATTCACTCAAGTTAGGACTGGATGGCTCACTCGGCTCCAACTCCATCCATAGCAAGACTCCCACTGGCTTCGAGGTGATCCGGCTTGGCCTCAAAGGGTCAAACTGTGTCACCCTTACTGACACTGAGCAGGACGTAACACTGAAACTACTCCCCCAAACCTCCCTGGGACCCATCATGGCATCCGGCTCTATTCAGCACGAGTAAGGGTATTACAGTCTGGTCCTATGCACAGGACTGGCCCAATTCTGCTCCATGAAATTAACAGCAAAGCTTTTATTGATTCAGTGGAGCAGGATTGGTGTCCGAGTGCCTACATTCTTATGGACTGCAATAAAAATTTAGCTCTTAAAAACCCCAGAGGAATAACACAAGGCTGGTAAAAGGGTCACCGGCAGCTTAACTATGTTGTTTTTTACAAAATGAGCTCTTGCAAAACCTCAGGGCAATGCAAGCGTTTCCCCACTGGAAACATTTTTAAACAAATAAACATTCCCCTGCTGGGGCTGCAACCCAAGTACAGCAGCACTTCCACCCCTCAAAGTGAAGCAGGCCACAGACCAAAAACCACAGTGAAATTCTCTCCACTGATTTTCATGGCTCGGACTCAGAGAAAGTACAACAACAGCGGAAAAGATACCTTGTAAAAATCCTACCCGTTAGTTTTGTAGAGTCAGGGGTGTGGTTAGCAATGGTGGATTCATACAGGTGCTTATTTCCTCTACGTAGGTCTTTGCTCACTTGGATAGATAGGAATGCACATACAAGGGAGGGATGATGGAGTCCTAGGATCTGAACTGACAGTGTCCTTGAAACATCTTCTCATCATTTCCTTAACCACCATAAAAAAGTCTAAACATCCGGGATCCAGATTCTCAGCTGGCGTATTCTGCTGATGGCAATGGAACAAGACTGATTTATACCAGCTGGAAATATGATGCCCAGTATCTTTTCAGAGTCCTGGCCGTCTGTGAAGATGACGACGTTGGCAGGGCTCGTCAGCACCTACCCGTCTCAAGACACCCAGCTTAACAACTGGAATAAGGGGGGTTATCTTCCGGTCCCTTATCTTCTGGGCCTGGATCCTGCCCCAATGGGAGTTTTGCCATTGACTTCCAGGGGAGCAGGATCAGAACCTTATTCAAAACTGATCCTGTTGCAAATTGTGGTAAATTCCATCAAAGCAGCTAGTGGGGGAAATCTAGGAAGCATGTGAAAATGCAGACAGAAAAACCTGCAATCCCTCTTCGGGGCCCAACAGTGGAAGAAACTGGGTTCCTTTGCCCCACAAAAAGGCAAATAGCTGCAGGAGTAAGAACAGGCTTTTGCTGAGCTGAGTAGCTCGGCTCCACTTTCGCCAATTGGGGTAGCTGAATTTGTCATGGGAGGTTTCAAGGGATGCCATGGAGACAATCCATGTCGTTAAAAGCACAAGGAACATGATGCTGATAAAAGAAACTCCAAGGTGCCTGTGAGAGTATCTTGGAAATACAACTAGTGCAGGGGTATTCAAACTTTTTCCCCCGCGACCCCTTGCCGTGGAGGAAAAAGTCCGGCGGCCCCCCGGGGCAGGTATGTCCGCCAAAATGCCACCGCAAAACGCGGATGCTTCCAGCAGCGGCAGCATTTTGAGGCTCTAAAAATAGCCCGTCCGGGAGTTCGGCGGTCTCCCGGGCAGTCGCAGCGGCGGTGCCAGGGTCTCGCGCACCCCCGCGGGTGGTCTCACGCACCCCAGTTTGAAGACCACTGAACTAGTGGAATGAAAGCAGAGCATGTCTTGCAGTCACAAGGAGCCATTACCCATGCCAAAGAAGAGAAATCATTTTAAGCGCACACACACACAAAATGAAATGGGAAGATATCTAAGGAATCTGAGCCCGCCTTTCGACAGACTTTCCTAATCAAATGCCTTTCAGATGATATTTCAGCACAGCCACTTCTTCCTTCCCAGGCTCACTCAGCCAGGGCCCCTCCTTTTAATTTAATTTTTTTGTTTTGCCATCTGATGAAGAAACAGAAACACATTCCACATACCTCTTAAAGGCACAGTGCATTTCCTTCTATCGTCGGAGACCCAAGCGTTCCAGGTCAGCACCTTAAAATTTAAGGAGCTCCAGCAACTTTGAACCCCGTATTAGCATGTGTCCTGCCCCTAAACTAAGCACAGCTGCTCTCCTTCACCCAACTGTTCACCCTTTGTAGGAGCAGAGGAAGGAAAGACCACCCTGAACAGAAAGGACTTTTTATCCTTTCTTGCCTGGTGTCTGACAACGAGTTTTATAAGTAGAAGCAAAATGCTGGAGGGGGTGACTAGATAACCGTCATAGGAATGAAGGAGTGTGAACTAACAATATAGCGATTCTGCTCCCAGTCAGCAGGCTACAAGAGGCTCTTTTAAACATTACAGGTCTCTTTCTAAAGCTGGAAAAAGCAAATAGTTGTTTCCCTTTGTGTTGTGTTTTCCTTCCTAATTTTTTAAAGCGGGAACAAAGTTAGACCCAATGGTCCTTTATTGTATAAATCCCTTTATATTTCTTCAATGCAGCGAAAAGCTAGACACGCTCACAGCCAGGGGGCTCACACATGATTGTGTCTGACATTCTTCTCAAAACAACAGGGTGTAACTGATCAGTGTGGCAGGCACAGGCGTGTGCCCAGGCACACCCTAATGTCTCAAAAAAAAAAAAAGTGGCTTTCAATGCAGAGCGCGGTGCCTTTAAAATAAATAAATAAATACAATTCCCTGGGTGCGGACCCTGAGGAAACGTGCTGCTCATACCTTTGGCGGCAGTGACGGCTGGGATTCTAAAGCCATTAGCTCTTCCCACAGACTCAGTGCTTCAGGTGAGAGTGTGGGCAGAGGGAGGAAAAGGGGCCAACACCGCTATGTGGAGCCAGCTCACCTTTCAGTAGCCTTTGTCGTCGTGAAGCATTCCAGCCTCAAAGAGAGACTCAGCCTCTATTCACAGCTCTGCCACTGATCTGCTGTGTGATCTTGGGCAAATCTCTTTCCCCATCGGTGCTTGTTTCCACTCTCTCTGTCCTGTCTGTTCAGACTGTAAGCTCTTCAGAGCAGGGACTCTCTTGTCCTGTGTGTCTGTACAGGATCTAGCTCCAAAAGCCATGGGGGATTCTAGACACTACTAAAGAGACAACACCCACCTTGTCTCTCTACCCTGGGACCCACATGGCTACATCTACACTCTAGCTGCCACAGTAAACAACTACTAAGAGAAATCGCTCTGTGGTGGCCAGCTGCAGAGCTCACTAAATCAACAGACTCCCAGTGGCTCCAGTGGGGTGGGGAACTGGCCCTCAGGGCTAGCGGGACTGCAGTTCGGATGTAGCAGAGAAAAAGAGAGGCAGGGTCAGAAACTGAAGGACAGAGGAAGAAAAGTCCACTAATGTTGCAGACGCACAGAGAAGACCATATCCTCTGCAGGAGCATCACTCGTCCTAGATTGTCCCTAAACAAACACGAGTCTTTTAAGAAAAAAAAAGGCAATTAATTGTAGGAAGACTCAGGGGAGAGGAAATGAAAAGAAAAATTGAGTCTGAGTTATAAAAATAAGTAATTTTTTTTCCTACTTGCAGGAGGCTTATTACGTTAATTAAACATTATTACAGCGAATGAGATGGGGAGGGTTATTAAGCCTGGGACTGGCGGTAAGTGTTCTCTCCTGTTGCCTGAGGCCCCTGTGATCTTCAGATATTAATCTTCTCAAGCACTCAAGGGCTGAAGAGATAAACACTCAAAATATGAAAATGTGTTTCTCTGTTTTTCACACTGTGACCTGTGTCGAGCCAAAGAATCTGTCAGATGTCCAGAGAGCCTGTGCTTAATATAGCACTGCGGGGGTTGTGAGAGATCTGGGTACCTCATTGGTCAATGGGGAAAAGCATGTGTGTGTATATATATATAAGAGTGTGCGTGCATGCATGTGTGTGTTTAAGAGAGAGGAGTGTGTAAAGATGTAGAGGACTCTCATCATTCAATGTATTTCATATATATATAGGCATTCCTCTTTGGCTTTGCCTGCCAGGTGCTCCCTATGCTGCCTTCCAATTGGCTGTTAGAACTGTCAGTCTGGTCAGTGCCTCTCTCATGTGCCTGACAAGTTGAATGTTTTGGCTTCAACACTCAAATCTATTGGTAACAGCCAAGGGGAGGGGTCAACTCGATCCATCAAATCCTCATGCTCTTTAAACACAGGCATTAAAATCCTTGTGCCTCCATGTGGCATCTGGAATAGAAGTAAAGCTGGGTGAAATATTCATCTGAACCTCAAGGGGACTCAATGCGACCCTTGAATTTCCTGCATAAAACTCAATCCATGTTCATCAAAATTAAGTGAACATAGGCTGAAGTTATTTGGAAGCCGGTGAACCTGCTTTGTATCCCCAACACCACTCCTCCAACGTCATCTCAGGTAAGAAGACGGCACAGGTCCCAGGCCTGGTTCCAAGCTACAGCGATAAGGAAGTTCTGCTTCCAAGCAAACTTGCAGGGGTTGTCTCACTTCCAATCTCTGCAAACAAATCTTAGCAAACCCCTTCTTCAGCTAAGCCCTGCAAGGCTCACTCAGCCCTAGTTAGAACACCAAATCCTCTGTTCCGACAACACAGGCCTATGTCAGAACAGATAAAGAGTCAAACTTAAGCAGAATTTTTTATATTCTTGGGTTCTGGAGGGTTCTATCCCAACAGATGACTTAAGTCTATCCCATGCAACCATAGGGTGCAGAATAGCTGAAGTCAAGCTCTGTCCAGCCAGGGAATTATTACCATGTGTGTGCACATAGCAAGAGGGGAAGCACACTGTGGGGAGTACTGATGGGCCCACGTGAGGAAATCTGGATCAGGATTTTGATGCAAATCCAAACTTCCCTACATTGGGGTTGGGGGGCGGGGGGGATTCAACATCAGGCTGCTTGGTTCAAGCCCATCTCTAGTGGAAAGTTAGTGCAATTCAGTGACATGGTTATCAGACCTGTAAATAAGAAAAAAGAGCCAACAAAGCAGAATATCCAAATAATTAACAAAGGAAAACATCCACTTCTGCAGAATCTCTGCCACTGTTAAACAGCATTGCAATAATCTTTTCCATGGAGAAAATGCCATAGTCTCCCCCGGCCCCATTCCCCTTATAACATATGAGTTGTCTTACCAGTGCTTGGTCCTGAATTGCTGAACCAGGTGCCTCGAGAATGGAGAGACCACATATAATCTGTTGCAGGGTCATTAGACCAACCACATAGGTCTTCAGGGAGGTCAAAGTTGCAATTGAATCCTACAGGAAGCTGGGCGTCTTACAAAAGGAACATAAAATAAAACTTGATTAGAGAACAACCTGCAATAGAGGGATGCTATTTAAAAACTAAAATAGCTGGCAAGTCATAAATACTGAAGAAAGCATGAAATCTCTCTCTCCCGGATGCTTTCAACCTATCTCATGTTTCGTCAGCTCTGAGGATCAGCCTTAAGTTCTGCATCATCAAAATGCTCACATCAAGTCTTTCAGCTGATCCACCAACTAAGCAAATATAAATGCAGGCACCAAATGTTTCCAGGCTCTAATCAGCACCTTCTCTTCATCCCCTGGAGTGGCCAAATATTAAATTCCTTCTTAAATGTCAGAGACGAATGTTTCCCAAGTGCCCTTGTGGTGCAGCGTAGTTCCACTCTGGCTCCAAAAAAAGAAGAATCTCGAGTGCCTCAGAAACCCAGCTATCGAGTGACAGATCTTAGCATTCATGCCAGAAGAGAACAGGATGCCTGGAATTATGAATGGTCACCCCTGGGTCAGCATCCACTAATGAAAATGTTAGCTACGCAGCTATGGGGCAGCAGTGGTCTAGTGAAATAATCCAAGGGATGAGCGCCAAGAGAGCTAAACTCTATTCCCAGCTCCACCACTGACTCACTCTGTGACCTTGAGCAAGTCACTTAACCTCTCTGTACCTCAGTTTTCCCATCGATAAAATGAGGACAATGCTCGCCTACCTTTGCACAGTGCTTTCATTCTCAGCTCAGAGCATTATCATACGAAGTGAACAGAGCCCTTGGTAGCAGAACTTTGGACAGGGATAGCTCTTGGGCCACAGGGGCGGGTGTCAGAGGAGGCTTAAAGCTCAGGCCATGTCTAACACTGCAAGTTACTGTGTGGCAAGCCAGTGTGTGACTCTACAGCATGCCACTTTGCTGTGTAGTAACATCCCGTATGGCCACTGCTACTGCACAATGAAAGTCCTGGAGAAGGCTTAGTCTCAGCGAGAGGAAGCTACAAAGCCATTTGAGCAAGGAAGTCACTGCAAGAAGGCTAGAGAAGGGACTTACTCTGCAGGTCTGGTTCTAAAACAGCACTCTGAGAATTTCAGAGGATACGCTCCTGAGGGGGAAGCACTGGTGGAGGGGCCAAATATAGCAAAGGCTTATTAGTAGCGTTCGTGAACAAAGAGGAAGTTTTACATCACCATGCCCCGAAAGTTAATGACCGTCAGCAAGAGCTCAGTGACTCATGTAATAGCGATCAGGTGAGCACTACTGTACAGTGGAAAGAGCCATTCCCCACCCAGTCCCAGGTCAGAATAAAGCAGTGTGGACATGGCTCCTTTTCTTAAAACCTTTGTGCTGGGTCTGTGACTCACATTTCTGGAACTGAATCATTATGAAGGGTGTGAAATAGTTAACGTGTTTTCAAGATCTCATTAGGCCCCTTTTATGTTTCTAACCAGCCTTAAAGTTGATGGGCCAAAATTACTGGCAAAAATCTCACCTGGAAGCCTCTTCTAATGCAATTTCTAGCCAAAGTTTGCCAATTCATGGTGTCTGAATAAATGTCCTGCTGTTAGGTACTTATCCAAACCCTCAACTCTGAGGGTCAAACTCTGCTTCCAATGACAATGGAGTAAACCCACTGAATTCAGTGGAGTCAGTCCCCCATATATTTATGTGGTCCCTTTAACACAGAATATGAGCATCCCACAAACTTCAATGTTTTTATCCTCGCAACATGAGTTTGAGGTAGGGCAGTGCTACTATCTCCATGAGAGACCACAGGGAATCTGTGATAGAGCAGGGAATTGAACCCAGGTCTCCCAAGTCCCAGGCTAATGTCCTTACCACTGTATTGTGCTTTCTTTGTCCCTTACTACACTATCCTTCCCTGGTATAACAGATCAGATTTTGACCCTGATTCTTACTAGTACTATCATTCTACAGGTTTTCAGGACTCAGTCCCACTGAGGAGGAGCCAATAAAAAGACAAGAGCATTCACTTAACTGTTAACCCATCATTTACTGTGCTAAGGGTACCCAGGTCTGGTACGTACCATCACCTTCTCCACAGCCATCCCCACATTCTGTTGTTTCCTCATCAGTAGGATATGGAGAGGTGGGCTCCTCACTCTTCAAGGTGGGCTTCAGTGTCTCTGAAGTGGGCTTTACATCTGCATAAAGAAAATGAAGGAGAACAGGTGATAATGAGCCTCATCCTCAGAGAGCCCAACAGAGGAAACCAAAGAGAATTCTTTCTTTTTTAACAAGAGGACAAGAAAGCAGCAATAATTTCCAACACACTACAAATGTCAGCATGGCTTGAACCCCTTGTGAGGCTTCTTTTACCCCCAAAGCCAAAATAGAGAATTCTCTGATCTGTGGACACTGTTGGGTAAGGATCTCTTTTAAACCAACAGACTATTTTTTACGTAGGTATAGACTAGCTAACAGGTTTGTTGTTACGCTGGATAACAGAGACCCCAGGCGGCACGTTCTTTTCTTTCAGAAAGACGTAACTACAGAAAAAAAAACATTCCCACCAATTGTGCCAGTTTTATAAAAACAAGTCACTCAACACCGCAAACGATGTAACCATAAATGGACCCAGAGAATCCCTAGCACGCTCTGGCTCAGAGCGGAAAGCATCTGGTTTCATGCTCCACCTTCCTGACTGTTGATTTAAAGGGGCTCTGTCCCCTTTCCCTCTTGTCTGTATTGACTCTGGGAACCCACCTAAAAGCAGATGGCTAGGAAATGTAAGCGAGAAGATATTCAGATCAACGGTACATCACATGCTGTTCCATCTTCCTCTCCATTTACAGGGGGAGTAGAGCAGTCAGCAGAGTCCAGGGTTCGTCTCAGTTTTAAAAAGGCTTCTCTGCTCTATTTCCGGTGGTTAGGATTCTTTATTGGCACCCTTCAGGATATTACTTAATAAAGCCAGAAGCTGAAGGAAATGGCTACATACACTGAATATTTTCCATACACTGCTTCCCAGCTTCTGTGACTGGACATATTGCACATAAACTCTTGGGTTCCTTTTTTCCTCTCAGCTGCCTTTTATTCACAGTCAAACACTGAACAACCTCAAAGCCTCCTAATATTTAAATCCAAAATTTGTCACTACCTCATAAAACTCCAAATGTTACCGAAGAAAATTGCAAGCAGCAAGGCACAAAAACGGTCATTAAAAAAAAATCCCAAAAAACCATCAGCTGAAGGGAACACGTCAAAAGCTGCAAGTTACTTCCACTCAGTATGAGTTTCAGTTGTTGTGTTCTTGGGCTTTGAGATTTATAGCAGGAATGTGACAATGGGAAAGGACCTTGAAAGGAAAAGTACCATATGCAGTCCAGATGCTGGGCTGGAGTAAATTGGTACCGTTCCACTGCCCAGCACAGCATATCGCAGTGTGCCCTGAGAATCAGCGACTACGGTGCAGCATGACAAGATGGTGAGACGAGATAATGAAAATCGCAGGGCCAGCATGGGTGTGAAATGGAAAGGGAGAAGGAGAAGGTCTCTCTTCCACGGGCAACGTCCGTGCGGCGAGAGGTACCTGCTGCTCATGCGGCAAAGTTGTTGGGCAATTGAAACCAGATGTGTGGAACTTCAAAGGAGAGAAGAGAAGTCACAAGCTAATGTTCATCAATCTCCAGTTTTCAGAGGAAAAATGTTCGCAGTTGCTGACCGGTCACTTCATCTCTTTTTTAGCTACCTGCCGACAACCCATTTTTGAGCCTAGTTGCTATTAGTTACCTGTGTGAATCGATAAAGTCACTAGACGTTGAGAGAAACAGTGGCAGTTGGGAGGGTCCACGCTACGACTTGGAACCCTACTTGAAACTATTTTCAATTGCCACGTTATAACTATGCTCCTGACCTTGTTCCCAAGCAAGTGCTACATGCAGCTTTGGGCTTCACAGCCAGGCTTATGCACAGTTCGGTAACATATTGGGGTCTCACCTACAGAACAGAGCCATGTCTTGAGGCTCGGCTACACAAACGAGTAGATTGCAAGCTGGGGGGTAAATCTACCCCGCACTTGTTTGCTGCAGCTTAACCGTGTGCACTCTGTTGACAGCTGTTCGAGCACTTTGACCTAGTCCTCTTTGAAACAGGACTAGCTCCAAGGAGCAGCAGAGTGCACATGGGTAGCCAGACCAAGGCAGGGTAGCGCAGGGTGGATTCATACCCCAGCCTATCACACTCTAACTGTTCGTGTAGGGATTACTACATTGTAACAGGTTGGGTTTTGTAGTTTACATGAAACCACAGGTACTCTCTGCTCCCCAGATCGCTTGTTAACACAGTTATAACAAGGTTTGCTCCCACACTTCCAGAATTACAAACCATGCTACCATTACAGCTATGAATTCTTGCAAATAAATTAAGTGCATTTATGGCCAGCAGTTTATTCTTTTAAAAGTTGCAAACTACAGATGACTAGAGTCATGTTGGGAAATGATGGTCAAGGACACTACTTGGAAAACCTGTGCTTGATGATCCTTTTTTAACATGGTTGTTGCTAGCACAAGTTCAAAACTCACTGTGGATAGAGGCATACAGGTGAACTTACACAAAAAGCAGAAAGGATTGAGACAGCTGCTCTGTACAGTACGGCTGGATTCTTTGCTGCAACTGAGTGAGCTGTGTGGCGTTGAGGGAAAGACATCATGGAGGCAATTCTTTGCCTGGCTTAGCACAAGTTAGAGCAGTCTTTGGGTTGCTTTAAGCTATACCAGCTGGCAATGGTCCCCAAGGGACTGTCTATCATCTGGGCATAGCAGAAAGCTGCAGAGGGAAGGAGGCATAGGAGTTTGCTCTGCTGACTCTACACCTGTTGGTGACTCCTCCATGCCAAGGGAGGTCTCAACGGGGATAGCATCAGTTCCTGTTCCCTTGGCACTGCCAGAGCAGCACACAAATGATGGAGCAGAGGAGAAAAATCTGTCCCAGAATGAGTAAATCTTCAGCTAGTCTAAAGTCTGTTCTCTCTTTTCTGGGTGTCACTTGTGGCTGTGTGAGCCTGCTATCTTGGCAGACACCCACGGGATTGGAGCAGGGATCTCCCTAGTGAAAAGCAAGGGTCTCTGCAGGTTTCCTCAAAGACCCAGGCTCTAGCTGGATGCTGTAACAGACTCACATGCACTGTGGATCAGGCAGAGTGGGACACGCAACACATGTTGACCTGGGGGGTTACAGCTAAAACAATGTGCCCACACAAAATGTATTGCCAGAGCACATCTGAGTATATGGATGTCTCACTACTTAACAGGCAAAGACAAAAGTGCTCAAATCTGCCTCCACAATTCAACTAAGGATGCAATTTACACCTGCCAAATGGGAGGATGCTCTGCTGAAAACCTGCCCCAGGCTCCGAATCAATGGGTTCGAAATTTCATAGATCTTGAGGCCAGAAGGGACCATTATGATCATGTGGTTTGACCACTGCATATCACAGGCCATAAAGCTTCAGCATGAGGTGTCCACATCAAGCCTGGAATTTCAGTCTGTCCTAGAACATATCTTTTAGAAAGACATCCAGTCTTGATTGAAAGTTAAATAATTTAAGGTGAGATCCTGGCCCCACTGAACTCAATGGGAACCTTTGCCATTGATTTCTATGGAGGCAAGATTTCACCCTTACTATTTTTTGCTTTATAATTGGCTGGTAAATGATTGTAACATATTTTGTACACATAATAAAAAAAAGGGGTAGTAAAAACCCAGTGAAAGGCTAGCAGTGAACTATATGTTATTTAAACTTCTTGGAGCAGGAATTCTTAGAAGAAAATGCCTTATACAGATGTTGTTTTACATGAAAATCATACCTCTTTATCACTGACATCTGGAGACCAGATCCAGATTTAAACGGATCATTGTATTATTTAGAAAAAACCCCAAAACACAAGAATATTCCTCTAGCCCAAAGGGAGAGCATCAGGCTGAATTTGCTTCTTTTTTTTGTATTTTCAGGTATGGACCAAGATGGACCATTTCACACTGCGACTCAGAGGACCAAATTTAGCTCTGGTGTAAGTGGGCACAACTCTCCATAACCTTGGTGAATTTGTTCTGCAGTTTTTCTGGGTCATATCTCTGTATTCAAGGCAAGAGCAGCTGTTCCAGTTATGAAAACAAGGTGGACGAAACTTCTGGTTCCCTGGTCCTAGAACTTCTAGAACTGTCATGGCAGAGAAAAAATTCCTTAGCAGAGATCTAGCAGACAGGACGCTAGGCTGGGAATCAAGTCACCACGGTCCTATTCCTGCCTCTGGCAATGATGTGCTCCGTGACCTTGGATAACCACTTCTGCACCATGATGTGCCTCTGGTTCCCCCGACCCTTTATCTTGTCTCTTCTGGAGAGAGACTGTTCCTTTCTACATGTTTGTACAATGAGTAGCACAAGGCTAGATCTTGGTTAAGGCCTCTAAACGTGTATACTATAATTAAAAATGAGAAATGATCACCCTTTAGATAGTAAATGAGAATCAGAGACGGGCCTGCCCCCAAACCCCACATCTGAATCCTGCAGAACTTTGGGAAAGCTTGGATCTGGGTCCAAACTTTGCAGCGATATCTGGTCTCAAGCAGAGCACCAAATCTGACCACATTTTAGTAAGGAAAAGATGGGATTTGGATCATGCTTTAAATTGTAGCCTCACAGCTCAGGTTTATCTCTTCTGAGGTTGCCGAATTAGACCACTACCTCCTGTAGGAATGTAGGGAGAGGGAAATAACTATATCCCACCTACTTTACTATTTCAAGAAATACCAGCATGTCCTACTGACAAGTACAGAAATGAAAGCAAGGTTCATACCTGTCCAATCACAGCCCAACACCTCCAAACGCATCCCAATCCCTGCTGGAGACCACCGTTCTGGGTGAACCCGGATGTACTGTGCAGGAACAGGGTCAAACCTTCGGACTTCAGGGATGTCATAATGCATGTTGCCTTCAAAAAGCTGCAAGAAGAGAGAGGCTAATCTATGCATCACGTATATTATCCACCAACAAACCTGAAACATGAAGCATTCTGGCAAACCAATTACTAGTTCATGTTCATTTGAACCTTGTGTTCCACCATCCAAAAGTCACTGTCCATTGTCAAACAGCAAAAGAACTGGAAGTACAGTAAATACAATAAGGTATCTGTAATAATAAGCTATAGAAGCATTAGGAGGATTTCCAAACTTGGAGCTATCCTGCAGTCCATGCATGTCCAACAGATAAGGGACAAAGTATGAAAATGGCGAAGGAAGTGCAGGAAAACGAGGCTACGCTAAAACAAACTTGCATTAGAAGGCAGCTCAGGTTCAGACTAGGTAGCGCAGATCTGGCAATATCCTGTAGTACCTGAAAGAGACAGTCTTGGCTCTGGGTCTTATTTCCAGTGTGTAGCTCTGTGAGTGAACATGCTGTCCCGAACTCAGCCTCAAGAGAACCACAGAGTCTGTTTCTAATGAAGCCATACAACATGCCTCGCCCCAGACTTTATACCGCCCAAGCCAGATTCTCATCCAAGCTATACACCAGTGCAAGGCTGGCTTCCAGCATAAATGGCATCACATTTTGTTCCTGGCTTTATAGAGAGGCTATTGTCTGGGCTCATTTGAATTCTCATTTTCCCCCAGTGTCTAAGCAGTGGTTACTGGCCACGCATTGAAGCCATTTCCCCTTTCGGATGCCTGTGTGTTGGCAACAAACTTAAGTTTATTGTTGCAGCTAGTCCCTCCAAACTCATCTGTGGAATTGGGATTGTTACAGTGTTCCAAAAAGTTCAACTCTTTCAAGCCTTCAAGAGGAGAAACATTCACACCCACATGCACAAAGAAGTTCATGAGAATCCAGGGACTTAATTTCTTTAAACCTGTCCAGTCAGGGCTACATATGGGGGCAATGGGAGTCCCATGTAGACGGGAAAGGGAGGTTCCTGGATTGTCCCCATAGGCAAAAAGAGGTTTGTAGTCTAGAAAAGGTGGAGAACATCATGTGTCCTACATCACCCTCTTGTCTCAGGGAGTAAGAAACACCTAGAAGGCATCTTCCTTTAAAAGGTGTATTTAGCCTCTCTGCAGGGACACCATGCACTGTCTGATGGGTTCCTTCATCTCCTATTTGTAGGAGCTGGGAGGATCGCAGGGGTTATGGTCACACCTCCTGGAGGAGAAGGTTCCTCCTGATGTACCAGCAGTTCTGCCTGCTCCTACCAAGGCACTGGATGGGAGCTGCAGTCAGAGCTCTCCATTCTCAGTGGCTGGTGCAGGAGATGAAGGGAATCAGACCTCCCCCCAGCCAGGGCAGGTATGGAGTGCAATAAGATGGGGATAATGTCATGAAAGCCTGGGGCTGGTGGCCCAACCTCCACAACACCCAAGCCCCTACGTGCTGTGCTCTCTCTGAGTACTAGCCATCCCCACTGCGAAGAAAGACAGGCCAGCGGGGACAGTGAGTGGGGCACAGGCTGGTTGTGGCGCTAGCCAGCTCAATACTATTGTCTTCAAAGATCCTATTTCAAAAGACAGGCCTTACCTTGGGTTGCATGGTTTTGCTGTCCTGTATATAGGCCCAGTCCTTTCCATTCATGCTGTAGGCCACTTTAAACTTCTTCACGAAGGATCGAGCCTCTACCATGGTGATGCTGTCTCCTCCGCGGGCCCCTTGGATAACCACGCCTTTCACATTCTTTGGGACTCCCAGGTCCACCTGCAGCCACTCTTCCCCTGGCTGGGCTTGGGGGATTCGCGGGAACCAGCCAGAGCGGCTGCTGACCAGCCGTGCCATGCTAGGGGACCAGTCGTACCCTCTGATTGAGGAGGCAGAGATCTGGGAGTCTGAGATAAGGCCAGAAAGCATCCCCAGCATGTTGGAGCAGGGTGAATCTGCACGGAGAGAGGGAAACCATACAATAACATGCTGAGGTGTGTCAGCGTTAGGCTAACAGAGCAACGTCCCACTGTGCTTAACTGCTCGGTACTGAAATGTCAACACACTTACACCAGCTGCAATTCCCTTTAGTGCAGCCCTCAAGGGCTGCAGCAACCTGTCAAGGGATGTTCAGAACGGCCTCGCTCTGTGCAAATCATCCCCTGACTCCAGTCGCTGGATTCTCACCCACACCCGCTTCTGAGGCTGTTAAAAATCTCTCTTTCATAGCAGAGTCCTGGCCGCTGTTCATACGCTCACAGCTTCCTTTACAAAAAGTCCGTCCTGTCAAAAAGCTTGGGTGTGTCCTCCCTCTGCAGGCCCTGACTGCCAGCTGCCGAGGAGGCTCAGGCAGGCAGAATTGGGGAGGGGTGTGTGTCTGACCTGAACTTAAGGAGGATTGCAGAACGTATGTCCTTTGCTCTGTTTCACATAGGAGAGGCTCACGTAGGAAAGAGGAACAGGAGGGGGGAGGAAGAAGGGAAAGAACTAGAAATGTCCTAACCGGTGATGCGACAGCCATAGAGCTCCAGTCTGAGAGCAATCCCGTTGTGCCAGACTTGGGGACGGATCCGGACAAACCGAGTCAGCACCGGGGTGTGGATCTTGTTGAGGACCACTTCGGTGACATCCGTGTTAGCTTGAAATACCTGCCATGGGGAGAAAAGATCAGGATGTCCCTGGCTAAGCAAAATAATCACCCAAAGCAAAAGGATGGGCAGGGGCTTTCTGAGATGGGCTAGTGCCCTAGCAGCAGGAAGCATTGAGGAGCAGTGTACAGGAGCTGGACTGGGCAAGGTGTGCTGCCATTGATTTATTGTGTGACCAGGGGGAAGCCGCTTAAGGCAAAAATGGCCTCTGGTTTTGGATGCCCACTTGGGCCTCGTTTCCCATTGGTTTCATTTGGAACAGCCCTAAAAACCTGAATAAAAAAAAATAAAAGGCCAATGTTGACTTTGACTTTTCTGTGCCTAGAGTTTCCTCATTTATAAAGGGAGGATAATAGCCCTTTCCCGCCTTTGTGATGTGTACGGCAATCTACAGAGAACATCGGTGTGCAAGTTTGAAGCACCATTATTTAGGACCATGCTGTGGCTTCCTCTTTAGAATCAATGACCACCCGTGCCTCTCACAGAAAAGGAAGATTTCGGGGGCAGTTTGTGATCCAGCATGGTACAATCAAGCTGCTGTCTTATCAGATGGCCGTAATCAATAACTACCCTGTGGATTTTTCTCTCTCTCTTCCATTATACAGCATACTCATGGTTCTGTCTTAGATTTCAGTGCCATCGGGCAGGAACATGTGAAAAGGAAATATCCAACTTGAGTGTAGTTTTAAATGGGTTCTCTGTGCCTTACAGCTGCCCCCCCACCGCCTTGGGGCGCTGAAGTCATTCCTTCCTGAGCAAAGTTGGATGCTCTCCTTTCTGAGTATGCCAGGCTTTTGGGGTTAGCGCATCGTCTGCTGCAAGCCAGGAACTGCATCAACACTGCAACGTTGGCTATGCTTTATGCTCTCTCCTACCCTGCATATGCTTCGCTAAGCACAAGAGCTTCCGTGAAGTTTATCTGAGAGTAAAACAGGCGGGGAGAGAGAGAAAACGCCTGGCACCAGCTCACCTCTGTCAGAGGCAAGAGTTAAATAATTCAACCCTAGATTCCTGCGATTGGGAGAAAAGCAAGTGAGGCTGTAACCTGGCCCACTGCCTTGAACAGGAGCAAGGCTCCTACAGACATGTTTTTTTTTAAAGCCTGCAGACAGGACACATTAATGCAGCTCTCCTGGAATCCAACACATTGGAGCATGGAGATTGTTACAGCTGGGAGAGAGTAATTCAGCACCACACCCGTGACGGCTGCTGTCAGTGTTCACAGTGCTGCAACCTGAACTCTGCTCTCCGTGCAAAGGCTGGGATCCTGCCTCTAGGAAGTTATGGCACTAGTTATCCGGGGGGGTGGGGGGTGAGGAGACGGGGCGGAGGGTGCAAGGCTCTGTCTGCAAATCTGGTTGATAATTGGGAGTTGGAGTAGATTTGAACATCAACGGAAATGCTAATCCAGAGACTGTGGATCGTGCTGGTACTGTTTAGCAACACAGCTTGGTTTATGGGTTTTTAATGTCCTATTTCATTCCTGTCCGACCCTCACTTCTCATCCTTTTGTTGCTCAGCAGTCACCAACCACCCTTTTTCCAGCAAGAGGGCTAGACAAGTGTGTGTGTGTGTGTGTGTGTGTGTGTGTGTGTTGGGAGCGAGAGAGGGAAGGCCCACATTCTGAGCGAAAGGATATATTCCCACCCTAAACCCAGGGCTCCAGCTTTATGTCACTTAAAAAGCTGATGTGCAACACATCACCTATGAACATAAGACAGGAGTATAGGAAATGTTTATCCGGCTCTAACATAACCACTTTTGATTTGGGTTTAATATAATCCCAGTTTCCTGCTTTTTCACCCTGTACATCGACCCCTTCCTTCTCCAAACACGGCTCTGTCTCTCTTTTAGATGTATTTATTCTCCTCGTTTCAGGCACCTTTCCTGGTAATTTATTCCATATGAGGATTACCCCCATTCTGGCCCGTTTGCTGATTACTCCCATTCTGGCTTGTTTCCTAGTTTATGTTACCTAATTGTTGAACTCCCCTTGCCGTATGAAAACATGGGCCTAATTCTGAATTTATTTTGGTGTAGGGTGCCATTGACTTCAGCAGAGTGACTCTGGATTTACACCTGGGAAATAAATTCCAGTATCGGGCCATACAACTTTCTCAATCGCTTTTGTAATGCTTGAAAACATCTCTTAGGTTGCTTGAAACTCTCCTCCTGTTTCTAATGAGATGAGTCCTTTGACCTTAAGTTTTGCTTCAGACCTTAGGGCCACGTTCCTTCCCCAGAAAGAACCTGATTCAGAAAAGCACTTCAGCATGTGCTTCAAGTTAGGCACGCACTTAAGAACTGTGCTGGATCCGGGCCTTGCTTATGAGTTATGTGCCACTCCCATCAATAGGAGCGGCTGGTAAGGATGTGCAGACCCGAAGTGACCCCAACTGGTTTTTTTTAAGGCCAGCTGGCATCTTTGTTGCCTTTGCTGCATCCCCCCTTTGGTACCTGCGCAGAGATTGATACTAATCGGAGGAGACAGGAGGAAGTACTTGTGGGATGTCTTTTCAGTGCTTCAGTCACTGACAATCCCACCTCTTATATACTACAGGGCCAAGGCCTGGTCTACACTTAACACGGAGGTCCACATTGCTATGGCACTTGGGGGTGTAAAAAAGCCAATGACCTACCCCCAGATTAACATCGCTCTCAGTGCTTAGGGAGGTGGTGCCCTACCGTGATGGAAAAACCCCTTCTGTCAGTGTAGGCGGTGTCTGTGTTTAGGGGTTATGCTGGCACAGCGACCGCACCAGAGCTATGCTGCTAGAGTTTCTGTGGTGCAGACCTGGCCTGAGCATCTCCTGCACCTTTATTACTGCATCTCTGCTCTGGGTGACAGGTTTAATGGTTTTTCCACAAGTCCCACATCCTTGCCCTGACCCTTAACTTTAGCTACTTGGTCCAAGATTACTTACTTTGCGTTATTCCAGTAGATGTTTCTTGCCAGTTCCCTAAACACTTAACCTCTTTTAAAGCTGGTTGCATGGCTACACATTACCTCTAACTTGCCTACCATCGGCACTGATGGTAGCCTCAGACCTGCATATGGAGTGTTTGGTGTCCAGTGTGGCACGCCATTAAGGGGCCAGATTTTCCGAGAGTGGGTGCTCAACACTTTCAGAAAATCAGACCCCTTAAGGTGTCTCAAACTGAACACTCCCCCTCCCCAAATTGAGACACCCACCATCCCTGATCACTTCTGGAAACCTTGATCCCTTCCTTCTTTTGAGCTGCTGGATACTGACCTGTTAGTGAGAAATCTATTGTTGATCAAATTGGTTTTAACTAAATGTCTGATCCAGAGTCCCTTGAGGTCCCGGGAAAGATTCCCATTGATTTCAGTAGGCTTTGATTCATACCCGGAGTTAACTTTCAGAGGACAGGAAGAACCAGCAGGAGAACTTGGGAAACCCAGAGCTCCCAGGAAGCAGAGATGTTTTGTTACACAATGAGAACATCACATTGTCTCCCTACCTCTGTACACTGCAAGCCACTCAACACACATGATGCAGCAGACCCATAGCGAGTGTAAATCAAGGTAGATCCATTGACTTATATGGATTTGCAATGATTTACACAATCCGAGGATCCAAACTGTGATAGCTGAAAATACGCACGCAAGGATGGCAGAGTTGGAAGACAAATGTGAAAACCATTAACAAATTAAAAGCGTCTTTTAAGCAGCGGCCAAGGCAACACACTTTCACTGCAGCATCAAAGACCTGCCTGTCTCCTCCCTACACTTTTATTTTTACTTCTGTTTTAGTCCAGCCAACAGGTCTACATGTAAAATTAAATTGATAATCAATGAGAGGTGACTCACTCAATTAATTTGCCGCAGAAACACAGGGAAGGGGGAGGATGCCGGGGCTGGAGGATGCCAGGGTGGGTTTTCCACCTTCTGCCTTCACTTGTAAATCATACCCAGGACACTCTTCACTTTAAAACTTCTCCCTTGTCGGCTAGGGGATTTTTTTAAGCTACATTAGTTCCAGCGGGTGTGGGAAACCTGCCAGCTGCCAAGTCAGAAGTGAAGCAAAGACGAGAAAAGCACCATTAAATCCAAAAAGCAGTTTATGGTTGGGGACAGTCTCTTGCCTTATTTATTTTTAGTGCTGTTTTTGTCATCATGCAATTTCTTGGGACATTCCAGGGAGAGGTTTTGTGTTTTCTAGGGTGGGGGGCGTGGACAGCAGCCGCTCCTCCCTCAGCTGTGTGTGTCTCTCTCTTGCTGCATGGACTAGATTTACTGCAGGATTGGGTTACCCCATGGAGACAGAGGCCTGGAACAGAGCGCGTTAACAGGATTAGGGTTTCAGGATTTGAGACAGAGAAGCATGAAGGAGAAAAGTCGGGGAGATTATTTGTCTTGCCAGAAAGGGAGGATTTGAAATGGGGAGCAGGGCAGCTTGGTGGCGTGAGGATCCTAGAGAAGAGGAGACGGAGAGTTTTGTATTTATTATATCGAGGAACAGGAGAGTGGGGAGGTAAAAGAGAAATGACCCTGCAGCCAGACAGAAAGTCATGCACCTCAGCCTCTACACCTCACTCACTGCCTGCCATGGGAGCATTGCCTGAGGAATGCATGCAAGACTGGGCAGAGAACCATCATTGGGGCGGAATCTCTGCACCTGAAAGTGCCCTTGACTGGAGCAAAAGTTATTCCCACTAAAGATCTAATATAGGATCCTATATACCTCGACAAATCCCAGAGCAGGGAGTCAGCTGGTACCCAGGGGCAATGGGAGCTCCTGGTATGCTACAAAGGATGAATTGGGCCCCATAAGCATAGGACTGCAGCTATGCTAGGAAAGCTGGGACCTGTAGCTCTCCACAGGTGCAGCTCCAAGGGTGAATTCTAGGTCCTCATTTTCCAAATATGGACGGATCTGAAATGATCCTTGTTTCGTCTACACAAATAGTGAAAGCAAGTCAGGATTTGGGCAACAGATTAAACATCTGCTGCACAGCACCTTAGCACAGAGGAGAGTGGGGGCTGAGGGCTAGATCTTCCCTGCAGCTCTCTAGATAAAGAAGCCACTGGAGTGAGCTTTCATCCAGATCACTGAATGCAGATGTCCAGAGAGAGCGTTCAAATACTTTTTGTTACCTCTTAAAAACATGCCTGACAAGGAACTGATATAAATGGACACAACACTGCGCTTGGAAATATGGCCCTTTGGGTCAACGGATTCTCTGTTTTGTGGTGTAATTATAAACAGCACGCGTGCATGGCAGAGAGGAAGCCCCCAACTCCGCCCCTTCTCTCTGTTACAAACCACAGATTTGGGAGTGTTGGAAATTTGCATCCATATTTTGCCCACGTCTCATACGTGTGTGTGTGTGTGTGTGTGTGTGTGTGTGTGTGTGTACGAGAGAGCGAGAGACTAGTGGACTAATGCATAACAGGCACGTCTGTTCCACATTTATGTAGATGACTGTGGACGTATTGCCTATGTGTACAATTTTCTAGGCTAAATCCGGAGAGAAGCATGCCTGCAATACCCCCGACTAAGCTGTAATCGCTTTCCTCTGCACAGCACAGCCTCCCTCACCTGTTGACTGAGAGCAGCTGGGCTGAGGAGGCAGGTTGGTGGACAGGAGTGGAAACAGAAAGACTCCGATTAGTCCTGATCTCATTCAGGCAGCATGTCTGCAATTTGGCTACCCTCCCTTCCCTCTCCCCCAAATATATTAGCACTCTGCAAGACAACAACAGTCGTCCCCCACTGCCTTGAGCTCTCATTAATCTTGTTTTCCTCCACTTTATTCTCCTTTTTCCTGTTCCCTTGCCGTTGGTACTGTATCAACGCTGACAGCAGCCAGGGAATTGAAGTCTAGCCTTCAAATTCTGCAGCAAACACCACATCTGCCCACTCTTTCTTCTTCCTTGGCACCAGAAGCCTTGGAGGGGAGGTCATACCTGCCCTCCACTTTCTGCCATGCACCCCTCCTATGCTCACTCCTTCTCCTCTTTTGTCTCTCTCTCTCTCTCTCTCGGAGGAAGATGTAGATGTTAGCCGACTCAGGGGCAGCGCCAATGATGCCTGGCTCCCTGCCCACCATACACAGACAAGAGGGAGATGGGCTGATCCATCTATACGTGTATACACAGGACTACCGCGTGCCCCTGCCCCTCCCCACTCCTCATGGCATCAAATCAAACTGCGGCAGACTTGACAAATCTGTTTGGCACGGTTCACTCGACGATTTCACTTTGAACCGTGCGGAGAGCCGCACTGACGCACCAGGGACAGTGTGGAATCTGCACATTAAATACAGACATCTGGGAGGTTTCCTAATGGAAGAACAGCCGTGATTAACATTAAACAGGAAGCCCGGCCAGCTTGCTGGTGCTCCATGCGTTGAGCAGTGCGACAGTGCAGTCAAATCATCCTGCCACTGCTCACTGCTGGAGGCTGAACATTTAAAGGGGAGGGGAACAAACCAGTCACCCTGATTTTGGGCTAGGCAGGCCACCAAAAAGCAATTACTTCTCCACCAGCCTCAGGAGGTGTCTGCTAAATTGAGTCCAGCGTAAGGGAGAGGGAGGGAGACTGGAATGAACATAAAGGTGTAATGAGGGAGAGATTTATATTTAAAAACTAAGGCAGAGAATGGGCTTGAAGGAGGCTGTGTAGCTGAGCTGTCTTTCTACCTACAAAGGGGCCAGAGCCTCAGCTAGTATCAATGAGCATAGCTCCAATGACTGACACCAGCTGAGGATCTGCGCTGCAGGGGCTCACACTTTGGGGACTAGATCTCCAGCTGGTGTAGAAAAACTTAGCTCCGTTGATCTCAACCCAGCTGCCCTGATTGACACCAGATGAGGATCTGGTTTCGTGGCTATAGAGTCCTGGGGCAAGGAAGGATACAGTCGGAGGTGACAAAAATCACTAAATCACTAGCTAAATCGGCTTCACGCTGAAACTGACACTAACTTGCGAATTTCCTGCCAATGGCCATTTAAACACCAGCCTGACCAACTTGGTTTTTCGGAGCACATCTTTCTAACCATAGTTTTGCCCATTACTTGTGTTCTGTGCGGAAAGGGTCCTAATGAAACTTGAAAATCCCCTGATTGTATGTTTCGTTGCACTCAGCCAATGTTCATCAAGGGGTCTGCTAAGGCCTAGGAGCCTTCTGAGACAACCTGGACCCAAATGGGAGGCAGCCACAGACTCCGGATAATTTTGTACTAGAATGAGGTGACATTTTAGAGATGGGCTTTACCTGCCATGTGCAGCTCCAGATCCAATCTGCCCAAAGGTGTTCGGATCTGGGAGCTCGGGTCAGGCCCATCTTCAGGAAATGTGGAGTTTCGTCATTTCAGTGTGAATCTAAGGAGTGCTAGCTGATTTTCAGTTGGCTTTGAGAGGAAGGGCGGATCAATGGTTAGGGCATTAGCATTGGATTCAGGAGCCCTGCATTCAGTTCCCTGCTCTGCCACAGACTTTCTGTGTGACCTGGCAAGACACTAAGCCTCTCTGTGCCTCTGTTCCCCCTCTGTACCTCCCCAGGGGTGTTCTGGGGATACACAGGTCAGTGTGAGGTGCTCAGATACACCAGTAATGGGGACCAAACAAACACCTTAGTTAGTCTGAACCTGAGACACAAACTGAAAGACACGTGTGGGGTAGGTGAGACCACGAGGACACAGAGGAAAGAAAATATTCGGACGAATGGCTGCAAAGTTGAGCCAGAGGGTTTCACACCAGCGGTGGCGCTGTCAATGGAGGGCTGAGAGCCTCACTCAGGAAAATGAAAAAACCCCACCAAATAAAAGCACAGGGAAATCACTTCACCTCCATCTCAACTTTGTGCCCAACCCTCAGCAGTTAATGTAACAGAGCAGATTGTGCAGATAAAATTCCTGTTTGGGGAACAATTGCTGCTGTTCCCCAAATCCACTAGGGGACGCCAGCCCAGCAGCCAACTTCAGTGCCAACCCCAGAGCTCTCTGGGGCATTTCAGAAGTTCTTTAATTAAAGAGCACCCGTACAGCCCAGGCGAATTACAGTGCCGCAGCGACCTACAGCCACTTCTGTTTTCTGCACATCTGCACGCTCTGCGGCCAGCGGTTCCCCTCCCCACTCTCACAAACACAGCACCACACCAGCGTTCCCTTCATTGAGCATTCATGGTGCGTTCGGAGGCTCAAAGATCTCCCAGGGTCAAACATCCATATTACACACAACCCACCTCCCCACCTCCAGGAACTGCGGCTACAGCAGGCACAAGCAGCCCTGCCAGCTGTGATTGCTACTGCAGGTCCCGTATGCCTGACAAACTGAATTGTTCCTCGTTATTTATTGTTCGCTTTATTCTCTGGGACACAGTGATCCCCTCTTAGGATTTGTGCCCTTTCATTTCCAGGCCTCAATAACTCCTGAATTGCAGTTTCATGTGGTTTTGTGATTGTTAACCCAGCATGGGGATGGGGCTCCAGCCATAAATGCTCAATGAATCTTGTATGGCAAAACACGGGCTGTGAAAAGCATTTTCTCCTTCATTTGCAGTCAAAGAACATACTGCAGGCTCTCTCCACTGAGCAAGACGCAACAGCAGCCAGGTTTTCTAAGGAACAGTGATCGCTCTATCGATGAGAAAGATCATTTCTGGGGAAGGCCTCCTCATGCATCCTGTCAGCCCTGACCAAGCCAAGTCAGCAAAACAGGCCTGGCCAAATAAATCCATAAAATGTATCCTCGCCTTTTCCCTCCCACTCCTCCACCGACAGCAAGGCTCCCACAGGTGCAGCTCTTAAGGGACAAGGCATTTACCTTATGGTTTTTACCATGCCGATACATCATCCAGTCCTCACCATTGGTGCTGACTTCCAGCTTGTAGGAGCGGACATAGTAGCCGTTCTGCGTTTCTTTGGAGATGGCCCCCTGGGTAGCAATAGCCGTCAGTATGGTCAGAAAACGAAGGTCCACCTGATCGGGGGGTGAGGAGAGAAGGGAAAGGCGGATGAGGAAGAAAATGGTAACTACCATGAGTCCCACAATGGACTGGATCATCCCCTCATTTTTAAAAACTAAGGGCCAGTTGCTCAGAGGGTGCAAACCAGCCTGGCTTCAGTTGGTGCATCTCGATTGGTGTTTTGTTGATTTATACCAGCAGAGGATCTAATATCCCCTTTGCTTTCGTGAGAGCGTGTAGACACAGCTGTGGCGTTTGCCACTGCCATTGCTTCAGTGTTCTGTGCAACAAGGGTCACACTGGTTTGGAAACTCAGCAGTCCTGTTCCAGGCCTGATTTTCAGATCACTTAACAGGACACGCCACAGAGAAAAAATGTTTCATGCTCTGCAGTTTTCATGCAATCTTATACTTTCAGGGGAAAGAGAGGAGAAAGTATGTTGCAAATGTCTCTGTTTAAACATGAAACAGGCTAAGTGACAGTGTATGAATGTGTGATTGATCACAAGGGGCAAAATCTTGATGCCCTTTCGCAGTTTGTACTCAGTCTTTAAGTAAACTCCCATTGATTTCAGTGAGGAAAAAACAGGGTTTGACCTCAGCAGGAATTTAGCTGGTGTGAGGACGGGGTGAAACTGATTAAGGACTTTGAAGTTTGGCCATAAATGAAAGTACACAATCTCCCCTCTGACCAGACAACAGGATCGTCACTAAAATTGAATGCTTGCAGCCTTTTAAATGGGACAGAAGCCACAGGACAGAGCTTTTCCACGTAAAATAAAGTCATGATGGCCAATTAGCAAAAGCAGCAATTTTCAATGTTTTTAATGTTTATTTTAGTTCTGTGGGTTTAAAAAGGTCACGCGATCTGGCTTGACAGCACTGCCACGAATGAAGACTTCGGGCTTGTCTACACTACCTGCCAGATCGGCGTGCAGCCATCGATCCAGCGGGTGTCAGTTTATCATGTCTAGTGTAGACGCAATAAATCGATTGCTGAGAGCTCTCCCATCGACTCTGGCACTCCACCAGAATGAGGAGCTCAAGCGGAGTCAATGGGAGAGCATCAGAGTCAACGGAGACACCGTGGTAAATAGATCTAGGTACGTCAACTTCAGTTACGCTATTCACGCTCTTGGACATCTGCTTCAGGCAATGACATTTCAGTACCTAGAGTTTTTAATGCCCATTAGCACACACCATCTCATAGCTCTATAGCCACTCAGAAACCCTTTCTGGAGAGACAATGTGTTTCTAACGAAGGGCCTAAAGAAAACCTTTGCTCTGAGATCCTGAACTGAACACACTGACAATGCTCACTACATTTCCAGCACAATCATTATTGTTCTAGCTGCACATTCACAGCATTTTGTTAAGACTCCGGCCATCAGGGTGGCTGCAGAGTCAATGGTCCCTGTAAGTAGCTGGAGATGCTCTCGTTCAGCTCTCTAGAAAGTCCATGGAGGTCCAGGGGGCATAAGGTCAGGTCAGGACTTGTGCAGGAAAGCTAATGGGCCAGCAGCCGGGCTGGCTCCTTTCACAAAGGCAGAGTCGTCCTGACTTCCCTAAACAGCCGCTCACCCACTGCTGACTCTGCATGTCACAAAGGCAATAAAATAGTCCACGAGGCTTATTATGTTCAAGTTTAACAGCAGGACAGCCAATGTGCTCAAAGCGGGGGAGGGAGGAAAGCTGAAGGTTTGGAGTGCTGCGATGGGGCTTTGCCAACGCTGGCTTTGCGTCCAGCAGAGATGCTTTCTCACAGCGTCACTCTGCCTGTGCCACCGTTCTCTTTCAGCACTTGCTCAGAGGACAATGCTGGCTGGGCCTCTAGCAGACCACGCTTTAGACAAAAATGATCCAGAGGTCAGTTCAATACTGCACACTGCGGCAGCTGCCTGGCAACACAAAACTGTTGCTAAGCCACGTATTATATCCCCAATTCCCCATCTCTACAGCACATTAATCACAGAATTAATCACATGTCGGGCTGGAAGGGACCTTGAGAGCAGGACCAGGTAAAACAAGTAAACCCAGACCATCCCAGCAAGATGTTTGTCTAACCTGTTCTTAAAAACCTCCAAGGATGGAGATTTTACAACCTCGTTTGGTAACCTATTCTGGTACTTAACTATCCTTAGAGACAAAAAGTTTTCCTAATATCTAACCTAAATCTCCTTTACTGCAGATTAAGCTGATTACTTCTTGTCCTACCTTCTGCAGACATGGAAAACTATTGATCACCTCTTTATAGCAGCCCTTAGCATATTTGAAGACTCTTATCAGATCCTTGTCAGTTTTCTTTTCTGAAGACTAAACAAATCCATGTTTTAAACCTCTCCTCATAGGTCAGCTTTTCTAAACCTTTTATCATTTTTGTTGCTTTCCTCTGGACTCTCTCCAATTTGTTCACATCTTTCCTAAATTCTTGAACCCAAAACGGGACACAATACTGCAGTTCAGTCCTCCCCAGTGCTGATTGGAGCAGGACAATTAACTCCCATATCCTACATTCGACACTCCAGTTAATATGCCCCAGATAGATATTAGACTTGTTCACAACTGTATCACACTGTTGGCTCATATTCAATTTATGATCCACTATAAACCCCAGATCCTTTTAAGCAATATCACTGCCTATCTAGTTAGTTCCCATTTTGTAGTTGTGCATTTGATTTTGCCTTCCTAAGTGTAGTACTTTGCACTTTTCTTTATTGAATTCACCTTGTTGATTTCAGACCAATTCTCCAATTTGTCAAGGTAGTTTTAAATTCTAATCCTGTCCTCCAAAACGCTTGCTATCCCTCCCAGAAAAGTTTATAAGCATACCCTCCACTCCAGGATCCAAGTCTTTAACAAAAATGTTGACTAGTTCTGGATGCAGGACAGACCCTGATGCATTCCCAGTAGATACATCCTCCCAGTTTGAGAGTGAACCACTGATAATTACTCTTTAAGTACAATTCTTCAAGCACTTGTGCCCACCTTATGGTATTTTCATTTAGTCCACATTTCCCTAGTTTACTTAGTTTGTCATGCGGGACTCTATCAAATGCCTTAATAACATCAAGATATAATATTCCTCCTTGATAATTTAGCACTCTATTTCCTCTTCCTGTCATGGGGACCTGTACAAACCTGGAGGAACTCCTTGTTGGAATCCAGGTTGGGGGTCCATCCGTTGTCATCACTGTTGAGCCGGCTCTGCTGGGGGGTCCACCTCCCGTCCGAGTAGGTGGAGGAGGCGCTGATCTGTTCATTGGAGATTCTGCCAGATTCCATCCCCAAAGGAACATTGCACTGAAAGTCTGGAGCAGACGCGCACACACAGACAAGTTTACAAATTCTGTATCTTTCACTCCCAACTGGAAGAAAGCCATGGACGACTCCCCAGCATCCTAGATCAAACCCATATGTCTGTCCCGATGATTGGATGATTGGAAATATCTGCCTAGACATCCAGTGCAAAAAAACTATTCAACTGGCCTTAGGTTTGCAAGACCCCTCTGTAAATTAACACATGCAGAGGGATCAGTCCAAATCCTTTCCCCTCTATAATAGGGTTCTTCCACCTTTGCGCACCCACAACCCTCCCCCTGGCCATACCCCGTTTACGACTCCCCAATCCTTTTTCAAGATGTGCCAAGCCTTCTCACCTGATTGTGAAGCGCCTTGGCAACTTATAACCTCTTGTAGCCAAGAGGTGAATTCTAGCCAATGCTGGGGAAGGCAGAAAAGGAACGCACCAAGGAATGCATTCTCTGCCATATCCCACAGTTGCCAGAGACAGACTGGAACACAAATGAGTGATCAGGAATGGGGTTCAGGTTTGAAAGATGTCTACATGTGGGTACGTGTTGCCCTATGAGGAAGTGAGCATGAGGTAGACCGATTTAAAAGGTCACTACCATTAAGACTGAAAAATCTAGAATGTAACTTTTTGAATTTCCTCACTTTTAAGGCTTTTAAATTCACATTAACTCAGCCATGCGTCATGTCTTGTATATTTTATGGCATGTGTTTCTTAAGAAACAGTAAGATACATTCCACAAAGAAAACAGCAGTAGCAAATACTACATGGGCCAGACCCTAAGCTGGTGTAAACTGATATAACTCTACTCATGTCCCATATGTTGAACACGGCTGAGTTAACACTGCAGTAGAAACTGGGCCAAATTATGCTCTCAGCGGTGCCATTAAAGTCTCAATTTACACCAGCGTGAGTGAGAGCAGAATTTGATGCAAATGTTTTTCATATTCTGACTTGATTTTCCCCTTGATTTTTCAAACTCGATCATTAGCGCGTACATTTAATTTCCTTGTTTTTTAAAAGAAGAGAATAAAAAGGGGACAAAAACGGAGGGGGTAAGATGGAGGGGGGATGGTAAAAGCGAAAAACTGAAGTGCCCTTAACTGAGGCATCCTTAACTCATGCAACCCTAGCTGAAGCTTTCCTAATTGAGACATACTGAATGCAAGACTACTGCACAGAGGCAGCCATAATGCACGTCCTTAGCACAGCAGACCCTGACTGTGCATGTCCAGTATTCTAAACTGTGCCAGGTCATGGGTTCTCAACTTGGGGACAACAGCCACCCCCCCTTTCTTTCTCTTTTTTTTGGGGGGGGAGACATGAAACTTCTGAGCGGGGTTTCCTGAAACTATTATCTGTTGTAACATGGCATTGCAATACAGAAAGGTTTTGACCATGGTCTTAGGTGAAGGATGCCATGAAGAAAAATAAAATAAAAATTTCCAATATGCATGACTTACACTTGATGAGTTTAAATGTTCATAATTTGCAAAGAACAGAACTTATTTTTATCAAACCGAGTACTTTCTCCTTCCTTAACAAGCGCTATCAAAACAAGATGAAGTTTGAACTTTCTAGCTTTGGGCATTTTTGAATTAGACAAGTGCAAAATTCTAATTGGCAATTTGGGAAAGTGTATTTCGAGAAAACCATTTTTTCTCACTCCATCAATAATATGGCTGCACCAATTTTTCCCAAACTTTCCAAAAATCCTACGGATTGAGACCAGACATGGAGAGTTTCAGTACAAAGGGAATGTGAGAACATTATGAACAAATGAAAAGGTGAAACTAAGATGGAAATTGCAATTCATGAGTGTGACATTTCACTCCATATTCTTTATGAAAATATGCAGAGTTGACTTCAGTCTGTGTCTACCTGTGTGTGTGCTACAAGAGGCCTAAGAGCCTAATTCAGCAAAGCAGGGAGAGGGAACCCAGGCTGACTGAGCAGGGAAAGCTCAGTGGAATCCCAGTACATCAGGTGGCATCCTTGAAGGGGGGTCTGACCCGTTACAATCAGTAACTATAGTTTCCACTCAGAAGCTAAAATAGACATAGTTTAATTTCTCTCTGTACGGCTGTCTGGGGAAAACGACCTCTTGAAAACACTCATCCTGCTCACTCCCACAAATACTTGCATGCACAGACACACTGAAGATGGAAACACTCCCAGAAATTTAATAAAAACCCCACACGACTGCATGAGTCCCACAAACCGGCCTGCCTGTAAAATTTCCAACTTACTTTCCGGGATCTCCTGCTGGACCAAGTAGTAGCGGGCAGAGAAGCCGTCTTTAGCCACTGCCAGATCAGTATGGAAGGTGAGCGAGAGAATACCAGTAGCTGAGCGGATCTCAGAAGGCGTCTTAGTGCCACAGTACCTGCCTATCAAAGGGCCAACTGCAAAAGAAAGAGCAGCAAAGTAGCTCCAGCCTTTTGCTTGGACTCTTTAGTCTTTATCTAAACTGACAAGTCAGAACTACGAGGCAAGAATACGTTGGCAGTGGATAGTGAGTAATAATCCACCCTAAAGAACCAATCAGGATGAAATGAAGGCATTTTGATTGTTTAGTTTCTATCACTTATATTTTTTACAAGAACAGAGGTAGATCAAGTATAGTATCAGTTTGTCCACCTCTCTGCATTTCTAGTGCACATCTGTGTGTCCATCTACCTGCATTTCTAATGCCTGTAGTATATAACACATCTGATACATCCTCTATGGGACAGATATTATCCTGTACTTGCAGGGAGGTGGACTCCGTGATCAATAGATCTTTTTCATCTCTAACTCAAATGATTCAATGATACAATTAGAAAATTAAGGGTGTAGGTTCATCAGTAATATGAAGTCTATGCTGACACTCCATGGGGACAAACCAAGTATTGGGGACAGATAGGATTTGCATCATTACCATATTTAACAGTTGAGAAAAGGCCAATATTATTTTCCATTTGTTAGTGCTGCAGAATACCGATGAGTTATGCCCTCTATGGAAATTTTTCAGACTCATCATGACTGCTGGTTAATGGGAGAATAGCTAGACAGAGAAAAGCCTTGGTGATACGTCACCCCAGCGCTTACCTAGAGGAATGCCATCCCAGATGTCCAGCCAGTCATACTTGCAATCTCCCTCTCCAACCTGCAAGGGGTCATGCTCTAGGTCAAAGGTCAGAAACTGAAGGATAATTTCCATCTTTGGCTTGGCCATGATGGTGAAAGTGCAGTCCAAGTTGTGAGGATACTTATCAGGGAATCCGGGGGACTCAATAGTGCCATTGGAGCTGGTGAAGTTTCTAGAACAGTCTTCAGAACCTGTAGAGGTAGAAAAAACAGACGTAACTAACAACAACATGGCTGACATTGACAGCTCTCGCCTCCTTGTGCACTTGACAATGTTCGCTCTGTATCCAAACCGTTGCCAGGACTTTTGCTGGTAACTTCTTGAGACACAAGCAAGAGCCTTGTAAATTTCATAAAGACAGCGGGTGAGCTTGTTAAATAATTCCGACAGGCTTTGGACTGAACATCTCACGTTCCCTGTAGATGTGTGTCTAGACTGCTTTGAAAACCTCACCCAGAATCAATAGCTAATCCTGCTGCAAATACTCTGAAAATGGTATTAAGGGAATGGGAAAGCCCAAAAGATTAGAAACCCATGCTGCACTGCAATGCAATGTACCAACACCTGTTGCAACACTATGTCACAATGAGGCAACAGCATGGTCAGCTGTAGTGGGTCAGGCATGAGGAAGAGTTTGCTGTTCTTTTTCACCCCATTCCTACAGTCTACAGATGGGCTCTTGGAGCACAGGGTCTTCCTAGCTGGCACTGGCATAAAGATTCCAAGATGCAACTATTCTTGTGACACATCATCACCAACAATGGACCTGGACTTACCATGTTTCGGGTCAGCTCAGCAGACTGCAACTGGGCTAGTGTAAATAATATACCAGTTCCCCCACATATGTGAGGAGATGCGGGGAGAAATGAGCATAAGGGGTAAAACTTATATGACCAGACTAAAGAGCTGGCTCTCTATATTGGAGAACTAATTGAGAGAATCATCACCTGCAATCAGGGAGGGTGACTGACCAAGGGAGGGAGGAGAAAGGTATGGAATCTGGCAGGGCCGAGGAATTGTCTAATTTTTAAAAGAGGTCACCCTGACCGACTGATTCGGTGTCGGTTTCCCTATCTATCTTAGAACTTAGCACTTGCACTCATCACTGCGGTATCTGATCTAAAATTTCCTCTTGAGAGTCATGAGATCTGGGTTATTTTTCCAGCTGTGACAAAAACTTCCTGCAAGGCCTTGGGCAAGCCACTTAACTGGTTTGTGCCTCAGTTTCCCTATCAGCAAAATAGGGATACTAATGTTTCTCTACAAACAATGCTGTTGTGAGGCTTACTTCAGGACTGCTTGTAAAGCATTTTGAAACCCTCCCATGGGCAGCTGCTAGCGAAGTGTAAATTATCAATGATTCATTATAGCTATTATATATTTTATTTTCCATTAGAGCGGCAGTTAGTAGAGCAACCTCTCTGCAACATCTGCAAAGCCTAGCTGTAGAGTGGTCCAGCCTTTGTCTCCAGATTGTGGCTGCTGAAAGATTTTGGGGACGGGGAGGACTGGGGTGTGTGTGCGCACATGCATGTGTGTAAGAGAGAGAGATTCTGTTGACAGGAGGAACAGAGCACTCTTTCTCTCTTACTCAGCTGTCTGTCCCAGAAATGTTAGTTATTTCTATTCTTGAGGAAGACCTTCTGATTGCCAACAAGGCAGACATTTATTGCTGACCTTGACGCTGGCCTCCCTCGTATCACCGCCAGCTCAAGGTGCCTCAGGGTTGTGGGGGAGAAGAGGAGGTTGTGTCCTATTCATACCATGGCTGCTTTCAAACCACTGCTTTTTAGAGGCTGGACAATCAACAATGGAAATCTCCAGCCTGTGGGCCATTGAAGGGGCAAAGCGGGTGTAACAGAGGCCTTTATCCTCATGCCTGTAACAGAGGATTAACATTCACTATGTCTGACTTTTGTTTTATAGGGTACTGTGCTTCTCCTCTATAAACTCACTGCTCCCACTCACCCAGTCGGTGCAAGTCTTCTTGGGACTAACTGGAGCCTTGCTACTAAGATCTGCATTAGCCTACTCACATTAGGAGAGCAACTTGGGATAACAGCTGGACCACTGGTACCGTAGTACCCCTAGGTGGAGTAACACTGAGAGGAACTTCTTAACTGACTATAGGAGAGCGGCTAGCTTCTCTGGTGTGATAATGCAGAGGGAAATACAAGAGGCCAAGCACAAATTGCAAGACAGCACAATGAACAAGAAGAAGAATGTATTCACTCCTGATCAAATAAAAAGGCAGCCAGATTTATGAAGAGACTAATATACACTCCAAGCCGAGGAGGAAAGCACAGAAATATTCAATAAACCAGATGTTGACTGTCAGGAAATGTCCTCTAGGGACTGAACAGAAATGTAACTGTGATATTGTTAGATAGCAATGATTTCCTCATTTGGGCAGCTTGTAGCTGTTAGTATCTTTGTCAATAGCTTGACTATAACCAGCAAACACTGACTGGCTTTAAAGGTAACCTGCAAATAATAAATGGAAATCATGTTTACTTCAGCAATATGTGCTAAAGGCTCCCACTCACCAGGCTGAGAGAACAATTCAGCACATAAACAACTAAAAGGCAACCACTTAGGGCTTATCTACACTGGTATTTTACAGCACTGCAGTTTTCTCAGTCAGGGGTGTGAAACACCACACCCTGGAGAGACAAAAGTTTTAGTGCTGAAAAGTGCCAATATAGACAGCGCTTCATCACCAGGAGCCGCGCTCCCACTGATAAAGCTACCACCCCTCTGTAGTAGGATGAGGCCCTGAAACGTAAACCCTTGTATCAGAGGC